>LBNU01037673.1:17819-70184 GCA_014162995.1 Artemisia annua
TATTATTATTATTATTATTATTATTATTATTATTATTATTATTATTATTACTATTATTACTATTATTATTATTATTATTATTATTATTATTATTATTATTATTATTATTATTATTATTATTATTTAATTTATTTATTTATTATTATTGTTGTTGTCGTCCCTTTGGCCTGCTTGTAATAAAACACAACCCGCCATGTCTATAGTTATAAGTAAATAGGTCAACATTGCCACCTTCAGTACAAACTTATTTGACCGTCCTTTATTTTTCTCTTGCAGGAGATTGGAAACTTGAGTTTTGACAAGGATGACCACCTACCTGTAGAAACTGTGACTGCTGCCACAGATATTCGTGCAGGTGTGGCAATCTTGCTTACATCCAAATCAAGTTAAACATGGTTTCGGTAAAAATTTTGTTACTCATATTGATCTTTTCCTTTTGACATAGTTTATTTTTGTTTTTATTTAGAATGATGTATCGTCTTCAGCATCCGTCAAGGAAGATGCTTCTTCTTCCGGTGGAACCATTTGAGCCGAATAAATCAAGCTATGTTTGTTCCTAGGTACGTTTTTTGACCCTATGACAGTCACTGTCCTCGAGTAAAACATATCTCTTTTGTCGTAAAAGTTCTTTCCTCCATTTTTATTGACAGCTAAGTAGAACTCATACTGGATATTCAATATTTTATATATATGGTAAACTGGATGGGTTAGGTAAAGGGTCAAAATTTGATCCATGTCAAAATGTGTAGTTTTTGCTGTTGGTAAAAGGATGTCTAGTTGACCTGAATAATTTTCTCCAAATCTGAAATTTTGAGAAATAAAAATTAACTTGATTTTTGATGACTGATTTCTTATGAATGAGTTTATCTGAGTTGCAATTTTTCACAAACGGACCAGATTTTGTCCATTTAAAAGTCTAGCTATAAAGGAATGGGTTAAAGGGGTCTTCAAAGATGTATCATCAAATCATACATGGTTACAGAAGTTAATCATCCTTCAATGATGCAGTCTTACTTACTATGACAATCTGTTCAAGCGAATTCAAACATAATAAATGATATTACTTTTAATGAAATTAAGATACTTTGTTTTAGTATATTACAAAAGTTTGATAGTTGATGATCCTGATGTAATCACTGCTGGTGGCTTAACATAACACGATGTTGTTGATGACTGGTTTCTCATTTTTCCTATATATAATCAGGGATATGGTAAATCACTATGGTTAATGCATGGAATGTTCAGAGCTAATGGTGATTGTGGTTATATGAAAAAACCGGACTTCTTAATGAAATGTTGACCAGAAAACGAGGTGTTTAGTCCTAAAGCAAAGGTTCCGGCCAAGAAAACATGAAAGGTTAACATAAAACATCTCTTATGAAGAGCAAATAATTTGTTTAGGTTGGGTTAACTCTTCTGACACTGAAATATGTTACTTAACAGCTGAAAATTTACATGGGAGATGGATGGCATTTGGATTATAAGAGAACTCATTTTGATAAATACTCCCCACTGGAATTACCGGTCTGAAAATGGAGATAGAAAAACAGATTGATGGAAGAAAGTTGATTGAAACTAAATTGGAACAAGCATCTAGAGAACCTGAGGGCAAGATGAGGTGATGGAACTTCCGAGCTGGGTCCAATACGTAGTTCGAGAAAAGTGGGCCGCTGATATATTCGATGCGGAGCTTATGAAGCCGATCTCAATTCAGAAAAAATGATTTCACCAAGGTACAAAATGCCTGATTTAATTGTACCTGTACACAATCTGACAAAATAACATGAGGCAATATTAATTTTATTGAGAAAATATTGAGACAGACCTGATGCTTATTTCTTTTCCTTAAACATGCCCAACCCGAAACCTTCACCCCATCAAACCCTTTAATCCCAAAATTGTAATCAATCAAAATGGATGACATGTCTAAGCTTGTTGATGCAATGCAAGAGAACAAAAAAGAAGGCTGTCATATTGCAACTTTGGCAAAACCTGAGTTGAATTATGCTTCTTATTTTGAACAACACACTCAGACTCTAAACATTATGGGTTTTCAAATAACAGCTTATCATTTAGGGTTTGATGACGTGGCAAGGGTTACTTCTGAAGTTGGAAAGTATATCAAAAACCAAGAACTCAAACTTAAAAATATTAACGAAAAGTTTAAACAAATTGGTTTTGCAGGAAAAGTGGCGAAAAAGAAACAAGAAGATGACGACGATGAAGAAGAAGACAGTGAACTGGTGAGAGTGCTTAAACAGATCATTAAGAGTCAAAGAAATAATCACTATGTTGATTTATTGTCTAATCATACAATTCAAGTCGTCGCCGAGAATTTTGTTCTCACAAATGAAGCTCTAAGACGCACCGTTGAGGAGCAGGAGGAGCTAGTTTTTGCTTTGAAAGACAAGTTCAAAGTAGAGAAAGACAAGGAGTTTTAGTTGCGGAAATATGGTCAAGTTAAGTGAAGTGATATTTTTGGTGTTTGATCTTGTTATGTATCTAGTGAGCTGAGGTGCTTTATTGAGTCATGTCTAGTAATGTAAGAAAGTAAGTATTCCTAGTTCTATGCGAGGCATTATCACAACAAAAACACAGCATTCAAAGTTATACATAATTGATAGAGTCCATTGTTTCTTTATTTGGTCAAGATTCTGGTAATGTTTAAGAATGTGGTCTAATTGATTCAAAGTTGCACCTTGACATCTGTGTACTCATGACCTCAAGTTCAAGACTAAGTGGAGTTTATCTTGTGCTTTCCAAACACCTTATATTGCCTATGATGCAGCATTATAGTATTGACTGTATTTTGTCTTTTTGGTTGTATGTACATACATTTTAATATGGTATCTATGCGTAGTGTATTCGCAAATCATGTTTTGGGTATGCAATTTGTTATGTCATTCAAGGATATCCCCTTATGGCTTATGTAATTACGTCTTATGTGGTTCCGTATAAATGCATAATGTTGATTGATTGATCAACTCAAGGAACTAGAAACTTTTCATTGACTGATGCAAATGAGCAAACTCTTTGAAAAAGTACATACCACAGAAGTAAATGTATTTTGGCAAATATCAAATTAAATGGACAAAAGAAACTTAAAATGATATGCTTGGTACTCATTTGGGCCTTATCCAGAAGTAGGCTAAAATTTAGTTGGATCTTATCTAAAGGCCCATTAAAGCCCAATCATGAGGATGGCGCCAAAAGCAACTAACAACAGATATTTTCATTTTATTTGTCACATATAGTTTGATATTCACATTATCCTTATTTCAAGAAAAATATGGTTTGCTCACTATGTGCTGCAAATCCAGCATCATTTATGAATCCAAAAGTCTATAAATCATGTAAGAAATCATTAAACTCAATCACTGCAATGGCTACAGAAATTCACTTTAATCATGATGGTTCAACTACAGCCAAACTTCTTGTCAGTAACTCTCATTTTTCACTTATGTTTCTTTAAAGTTGTTTACTTTTTACCATTTTATTATTAGCAATGACTGTAACTTTGTGACTTTGTGTGTAGGCAGGGGTGAAAATGGTAGCAGAAGTTATTGGAGTTACATTGGGTCCAAAGGGTAGGAATGTGGTGTTGCAAAACAAGTATGGTCCTCCTAAGATTGTTAACGATGGTGAAACTGTTCTTAAAGAGGTTTGTTTCTATGAGAAATGTACCTTTTTTGATGATTTCGGTTTTAGTTGAGTTGTGTTCCATGCAAGGGCGGACCTATGTAGGGGCAGGGGAGGGTCCCGCCCCCCCAAATTTGCGGCACATAGTGTAAAATATTATATGTTTTAGGGGTAATTTAGTTAAGGTTACAAACAAATTTCCGATTCGGCCCCCCAAAATAAATTCGGCCCCCCCAAAATAGATGTTCTAGTTCCGCCATGTGTTTATGAATTTGACCCAGTGAGATTCATTATGTTGAGTTGTGCTCCCGGAAAAGGATATTAGAGTCACGGGCCCGCTGTATGAAATTCAGGGTTACGTATATCACTAATTTAAATGTTAATAATATTGGCATTAATGATGGAATTGACCCTATTTTGTGCCATTTTCTTTTTCCTGTTGTCATAAGTTAGTATTTTGATGGTTTATTCAGATTCAGCTTGAGGACCCTTTAGAAAACGTAGGCGTGAAATTAGTAAGACAAGCTGGTGCAAAAACTAATGATTTAGCTGGTGATGGCTCCACTACATCTATTATGCTTGCCCATGGACTCATTGCCGAAGGTGTCAAGGTACAAAAATACCATAATCCTAAGTTACCATAAAAAAAAGTGACTATCTGAGATAATGAAACCTAAAACTAAAAATTTTGATTTTATGAAGGTTATTGCAACAGGCATGAATCCTATACAGATATCACGAGGGATTCAAAAAACCGCAGATGCTCTAGTGTTAGAACTCAAGTTGATGTCCAGAGAGGTGATAACTCAAATATAAATTTCCAAACTTTTTATACCTAACACAAGAATTTGTATCTGAAAATGCCTAAACTTGGCAGCCGAATATCGATTTTACTTTGTAGGTTGAGGATCATGAGCTATCAGATGTTGCTGCCATAAGTGCAGGGAACGACGTTGAAGTAGGAAACATGATTTCCAAAGCTATGCAACGAGTAGGACGGAATGGTTTTATCACCATTGAGAAAGGGAATAGTGCTGAGACTTCTCTAGAAATTATAGAGGGGATGCAGTTTGATCGTGGTTATCTCTCTAAATATTTTACCGATCGAAAAACTATGAAAGCAGAATTTCAAGATTGCAAGGTATGACTTCTTGATTTTACTCAAAGAGGTATAGTTTGACATTTGAGGTCAAAGGGACTAATGTTGACTTCAAAAAGTATGAATTGTGTTATCAACATTAGTAATAAAATCGAAGAAGTTCTGTCTTGACCTGAAAAGTCAAAGCGATCTCAAAATTCAAAGTTTAAGGGTAAATGTTGTTGATTGCAGCTGCTATTGGTTGACAAAATAATAAACAACCCGAAGGATATGTATAAAGTATGAAGTGTGTTATCAACATTAGTAATAAAATCGAAGAAGTTCTGTCTTGACCTGAAAAGTCAAAGCGATCTCAAAATTCAAAGTTTAAGGGTAAATGTTGTTGATTGCAGCTGCTATTGGTTGACAAAATAATAAACAACCCGAAGGATATGTATAAAGTATTGGACTTTGCAGTCAAAGGGAACTATCCGGTTGTGATAATTGCTGAGAATGTTGAAAAAGAAGCTTTGGCTCCGGTTATTAGGAATAAACTCAAGGGTATACTAAAGGCTGCAGCTGTAAAAGCTCCTGCCTTTGGTGAGCGTAAAAGCCACTACTTAGATGACATTGCTATTTTGACTGGAGGTAGTCAACCTTCATAAAGTTTTTCTTGTACTAAATCAGCAAATAGCTAAATGTAGGAAATGAGTAAGATATTGTTTTGTAGGGACTGTGATTAGGGAGGATGCGGGTTTGACCCTTGAAAGGGTCCGAGAGGAAATGCTTGGAAGTGCAAGTAAAGTGGTCATTGATAAAGACTCTACATTAATAGTTACTGATGGACGCACTCAAGCAGCTGTCAAGAAAAGAGTTGCTCAAATCCAAAGGCTTGTTGAGGTGCACCACTTGAACCACTTATTGCAATTGGTTGACCTTAAAAGTCACCTATATTTTTTTTTAACCTCTATTTACTATGAACTCTGACCCCGTTATCTTGCAGAACACTGAAGAAAATTTTCAAAAGAGAATTCTTAATGAGCGAATAGCAAGATTGTCAGGTGGAATTGCTATTATAAAGGTACGTTTATATAATTTTTTTTATTTTTATTTATTTATTTATTTTTATTTCGAGGAATTTGTTTGAAATCTGAATGTTGGAGCTTTTTGAACTTATGAATAGGTTGGAGCTCAAACACAAGTTGAGTTAAAGGATAAACAATTGAGGATGGAAGATGCTGTAAATGCAACCAAGGTAGGTTGACTTACTCATAGTCAACTGTTGACTTTATTGTTGCTGCTCTTCTTAAGGTTCCACATTTTCATTTGCATGCTAAAGGCTGCTATTGAGGAAGGAGTTGTAGTTGGTGGTGGCTGTTGTCTTTTGAGACTATCGTCGAAGGTTAATGAGATCAAAAAACTTATGGACAATGAAGAGCAAAAGGTAATCCCACATTTACATTTTCACATTCCATCATGTACTGATATTAGGCGGTCATTATTGTTAGTGACAGACTTTTTCAATGTTATATTTTAGATAGGAGCCGAAATATTTAAACGAGCTTTGGAATATCCGGCAAGACAGATAGCCAAAAATGCGGGTGTTAACGGAAGCGTTGTTATAGAGAAGGTATGCCATCCCTATGTAATAGCTATCACTTTCTGGCGTACGAATTGACTTATAAATTTAGTTCCATGATGTATATTTATTCTATGGACCATGCTACCAAATATATAGGAAAATTATTTAAAAACCACATAACATTTCTTACGAATCCTTTATCATATTTTGCATTATTTTATTGTATTTAGGTCAAAGACTTCTTGATTTTACTCAAAGAGGTATAGTTTGACATTTGAGGTCAAAGGGACTAATGTTGACTTCAAAAAGTATGAAGTGTGTTATCAACATTAGTAATAAAATCGAAGAAGTTCTGTCTTGACCTGAAAAGTCAAAGCGATCTCAAAATTCAAAGTTTAAGGGTAAATTTTGTTGATTGCAGCTGCTCTTGGTTGACAAAATAATAAACAACCCGAAGGATATGTATAAAGTATTGGACTTTGCAGTCAAAGGGAACTATCCGGTTGTGATAATTGCTGAGAATGTTGAAAAAGAAGCTTTGGCTCCGGTTATTAGGAATAAACTCAAGGGTATACTAAAGGCTGCAGCTGTAAAAGCTCCTGCCTTTGGTGAGCATAAAAGCCACTACTTAGATGACATTGCTATTTTGACTGGAGGTAGTCAACCTTAATAAAGTTTTTCTTGTACTAAATCAGCAAATAGCTAAATGTAGGAAATGAGTAAGATATTGTTTTGTAGGGACTGTGATTAGGGAGGATGCGGGTTTGACCCTTGAAAGGGTCCGAGAGGAAATGCTTGGAAGTGCAAGTAAAGTGGTCATTGATAAAGACTCTACATTAATAGTTACTGATGGACGCACTGAAGCAGCTGTCAAGAAAAGAGTCGCTCAAATCCAAAGGCTTGTTGAGGTTCACCACTTGAACCACTTATTGCAATTGGTTGACCTCAAAAGTCACCTATATTTTTTTTTTAACCTCTATTTACTATGAACTCTGACCCCGTTATCTTGCAGAACACTGAAGAAAATTTTCAAAAGAGAATTCTTAATGAGCGAATAGCAAGATTGTCAGGTGGAATTGCTATTATAAAGGTACGTTTATATAATTTATTTTTATTTATTTATTTATTTATTTATTTATTTTTATTTCGAGGAATTTGTAATGTTGGAGCTTTTTGAACTTATGAATGAATAGGTTGGAGCTCAAACACAAGTTGAGTTAAAGGATAAACAATTGAGGATGGAAGATGCTGTAAATGCAACCAAGGTAGGTTGACTTACTCATAGTCAACTGTTGACTTTAGTATTGCTGCTCTTCTTAAGGTTCCACATTTTCATTTGCATGCTAAAGGCTGCTATTGAGGAAGGAATTGTAGTTGGTGGTGGTTGTTGTCTTTTGAGACTATCTTCGAAGGTTAACGAGATCAAAAAACTTATGGACAATGAAGAGCAAAAGGTAATCCCACATTTACATTTTCACATTCCATCATGTACAGGCGGTCATTATTGTTAGTGATAGACTTTTTTAATGTTATATTTTAGATAGGAGCCGAAATATTTAAACGAGCTTTGGAATATCCGGCAAGACAGATAGCCAAAAATGCGGGTGTTAACGGAAGCGTTGTTATAGAGAAGGTATGACATCCCTATGTAATAGCTATCACTTTCTGGCGTACGAATTGACTTATAAATTTAGTTCCATGACGTTTATTTATTCTATGGACCATGCTGCCAAATATATAGGAAAATTATTTAAAAACCACATAACATTTTTTACGAATCCTTTATCATATTTTGCATTATTTTATTGTATTTAGGTATTGTCCAACGATGATGTGAGATACGGGTACAATGCTGCAAGTAACGAATATGAAGATCTAATGGCTGCTGGTATTATAGACCCAACAAAGGTAGTGCGGTGTTGTATAGAACATGCAGCATCGGTTGCAAAGACATTTTTGACATCTGATGCCGTTGTGATTGACATTGATGGACCAGTGGTCAAAGGAATGAGACCACCAAAGCAAACCCCAAAGCCTACACCAATGCCAATGCCATCGCCAACGCAAATGCAAATGCCAATGCCAATGCAAACACCAATGCCAATGCCATCGCCAATGCAAAGGCCAATGCCAATGCGAAGGCCAATGCCAACCTCTGGTAATTAACTTGATCGGCACACCTTCAAGCCGTGTATCGTGTGAGGTTTCTTTAAATTCATGCTAACACCTTTTTGTGATCATACAGGAATTCCTCCAATGGGATTGTAAAAAAAGGTCCTATATGTATGTATCCAACCATTTTTTAAGAATCTTTTCCAGTCGTGAATCATGAATCTTGAACTGATCAAGGGGCCTTAAACCACTAATGGGACTCGTGCATGAAGATTACAAGGTATGATGTGTTTCACTCACAAAAATGAGAAAGCAAACACAAAAAGGGGATTCAGTGAGCGCACCGAAGAGGTGTTTTTAACTTCGCAATTCAATCCAGATTTCTTGAGAACTCATGTAGCTAGGCAAACCAAGAAGGTTTAAATCTTTGTTTTTACATTTGTAACTTTGGGTATATTATTGATGTAAGGTCTTATACAGTCTTTGATACTCTACTATTTAACATGACACATGTTGCATTAAAGAACAATAAGCTTCGATTTTGTTATATGTGTTTGTGTCTATAGTTAGTCCTTCATACAACATAAACAAATGTATAAAAAGATGACTTAATGTTTATTTCAAGATGATATGAATGTGCTGACATCCTAACTTTGACAAAAATTCTTGAAATATGGACTTGTGTGTCGAAATAAAAAGATTATTGGATATTAGAATACTGGCTGGAAATGGTCATGGAATATCCCGATTAGGACTGCGTATATCTGAATCAAAAACTCACCCTCTTCAAGTAATGCGAATAGGAAAAACCTCATATGTTTAAGATAAATACCTAACGAGTTTAGTTGATTGCCAAATTCATCAAGTTTTGCTAACTTTAAGAAGTTACATAGACGTGACATGTGTAACGTATTTGGTTCTGACCATCAACTATTTGTTGAAAAAATAAATAAAAAAAAAATAAAAAATCAATCGATTTCTAAAACAAATAGAATACTTTGGTGTCTGATTTTTATATGTTTCTAATAAATTTTTCATATGATTTGTCTATTCTAGTAAAGTTTTGTAATTTATACATCAAGTGTTTGATGAAATATGTCTATTTGAAATAAAATAGTTAGAAATTTTTTATGACTTTTGTAGGAAATTTTTTTAATTTTGGCAACCCCAAATGGAGTTACGGTTGGCACTGATTGTTAAATTATATGGACTAATTTTCTCCATATATAGATATCTCAAAAATGGTTCATATGTTTTGTTCTAATTTATGAAATTATTCTCCATCAATTGTCGAATTTGCACGACTCTGTGTTTGGTTTTGTTTGTGTAATTGACATCTTCATTATTGTGTCATTTTTTTCATTATAGAAGGATTGAATCAAATAATGTTATGGAACAAGGTGCGGGTTTAAGATGAAAAGCACAAGAAGCCGGACTAGAATTCATGGTAAATTTGCTCACGAGGAGACCGTGGCAACATCATGTTATGCAGGAAAGTATGTGTTTGTGAAATGATGTGTGTTTAATGGTTTTGTAAGTTATTGGTGGACTAAAGGGTGTTCGAATGGTCCGTAAGAACTCTATAAGCCTATAAGGGGATTTGCTTCTTTATGCAAGTTCGAGTTATTCAAATAAATAAATAATGCCTGTGAGTATACAGTTTTATGTTATAATATAAATCAACAACGTTAGTTTTAATTTTAGATTAATTATGCAACAACACTATTTCTTAACTTGGTGGCTTGGAAAAGAAATTGGATCAGTTCGTCTCAAATTTTATTCTAAACAAGATGCGGTTTGTGATTATGCTTGATCTTTATTTTATTTTTTTTACCATCAAATATTCAAATGGTTTAAGGAAGCAAGTTTGTGAATGTATTGGTTACAATAAATTATGCTAGATTACAAGGCTGTTTGTCATGACTGTTAACGTCATTAAAAATGTAGCAATTTGAGGGACTTTTCTCATATAATTTCTATTAAATTCTGCGCAGTGAATGATGGCTGATTTCGGGAAAAAGTTGAAGGACAAATAAGTTGGAGAATGGAATGAGTAAGTTGCTTATTTTTTTAAAGATGTCTTAACTTAAGCGCTAATGACATAAGTTCATAAATGAGTATGATTTTTATACGTCTTCTAAACATCATGAGAGGTGGGTAATTTGAGCTATTTACCTATAGATTGGTCAATTTAGGTTATGTTCATATTGATTAAAGCATACTGCTCTATATTAAGTGATGTTAGTATTGATCTCTATTTGGATTAACAATAGTATGTTTCAAGAATGAGACTGGTTACTTTTCTGATTTTAACAACTGGAATATATTTACCAGTCAAACATATATCATTCAAAGTTTATTTTGTCATTAGACATTCATATCTAAACTGTCGTATATTTGCTAAGGTGACGTAAATGTTCCTTCTCTTACTGATCACTCCACATCACTTATGTATTTGTTGCCCCAGTAAAGGAAATGCGATATTTTGATTAGAGATAAAAAGACGGGTGGGTTGGGTAGTGGGTCAAGATGGGTTTCGTTTAAATGTGGCCGTGATCATTTTTTAGAACTTCATCTAAATAACAATGCATTTACAATATATGTACAGTGGGTGGGAAGACTATTGAATTGAGCAATTTCTATATAGCAAAAGATAATGTTGCATACAAAGTGGCTAATCATCCATCCATTTAAGGTAAACTTTCATATGGAGACATCATTCGAAACTTTGAAGGTAGGAGTTGTATTCATATTATACTCATTACAACATAAAACTGTAGAATTTGCTACTATGTATTTGACATGTTATATAAAACTTTCGGACATTGTTGGACATGTTGTCATTATTGGAGAAACTATTATGGGAAAGAAGAATGGAAAACCAAACAGGAAAATAAACCAAACAGGAGAATAAGTGCCATCTTATATGACATAGAGTGACTTTATATATTCACCAGTACTACTATTTCATGCATCTATAAATAGTGTATGAAGGTCAAGATGATCAGAAGACTCGTGGTTTTATAGTGGCATGGGTCCAAATTTTGTTGTTGGATTCATCAGACTAATTTGTAGTTATTTTTCACTTCATCAGGAGCTTAAGGGTGTCTTACTTTGAGTTTCCTAAGTGTGTTTATGGTTGGCTAATGGTATCAGTTCTTTTGAATCTTACTCGGCTAAGGGTAAAACTTTTCTAGTGTACGTTCTTAAATATACAAACACAATATTGCACATACCATATTCCATCAAATTTAACAAAAACTAATTTACGGAAGATTTGACTAGGGGTCAGCCTAACCCGATTAAAGCCATTATTTACTCATTGTAAAGAATATCCATTTTAACCTACCAATCTACCCTTCCATTTTTACATTCATCAAACAGCAAATGCAACAATACTATGTTCCATTCATACAATGACCACTAATCTTAACAAATTATGGTTCCAGATTATTGTAAACAGGTAAAACCATGTCGATTTAACAAATTCACCTTTTATGATTTGGTCTTTTGACATCCAGACATAGTCATTTCTAACAAATAACAGAATGGCTTAAGCTTAGTAAGCCATTCTAGTTTGCTTACTTTTTTCTGTTTTAAGCTGTTACCAAGCAACTGCGGCTTTGAGTGTACTAAGGGGAAAGAAACTAGTACTAAATGATGCATAACCATAAACAAAACATTCATTTTTCTATCACTTGATTCACTTCTAACAAAAAAATTCATTCCTCAACTGTATAAGGTTGATGCCAAATCAATATTACGAACAATCGTGCTGGTCTCACCATCTGGTTTTAGATCATTATAAGCAACTACAAAAGAATCATGGTTGAAAGCTAACTATCAAAAATCCTAATCAGAAGATCAAAACTTAACGTACGGGTGAACGAGCCTGATCTTAAAAAAAAAAAAAAAAAAAAAAAAAAAAAAAAAAAAAAAAAAAAAAAAAAAAAAAAAAAAAAAAAAAAAAAAAAAAAAAAAAAACACACACTAAATCAACTGCACAATTATCATAAACTCAAACTGCCTAATACACAGCATCATGCAGCATTAACACACAAAACACATCTACCTAGCTATATATAAGAATCAATTACCAACAAGAAGGTTCAAATAGTTCAAATTATATGGGAATCAGTAATATTAAGGATCAAGTTTCTTTTTGTAATTGTTTCCTAGCATCGCTAGCTTCTAATATAATCGTTGTTCCAAGAAAAAAGTTCTATAAACAAACCGTGTATCACATCTATGTAAATTATTTCATCGATCTATAATAATACAAATAATTTGCTTTATGCGTCGATAAGAAAGGCAAATTGTTTAGATATAGATATAGTGAAATCTGTTATAACCAAATGAAAACATCTTAAAGCCATCTTTTTAGGCTACAAGCCGCATTCGATATGGTTTGTTATAGTGATAGTGTGGCTCCTGCATCATGTGACGTCAAATTCTATATCATATACATGAAGGTTGCTAGCTAAATAGAATCGCACAAAGTGAAATTTCTGCGCCGCATCTCATAAATTGTAGGTTTCATACAAAATTTTGATGTTGAAAGAATATATTCACAAATGTGGGGGCTTCAATGAAAAAGNCGTAAAGTGTGCAATCCCGAAGTCTCGTGTTCGAGTCCGGACATATTCATTAATTATATCCGTTAAAACTTACACTGTTTTACCACTACTACGCATGATGTCATGTATGTTGAATGTGTAGTAGTGCATGCATACATTTAGGAGAAAGAAGTGGTTTTGCACAGTAGCATTAGTACCCACGTTTACATTTTCCAGTCAAGTTTTCTTCCTAAAGTTTAGCTTAGTGGTTTAGCTTTCTGTTAGTATTTATATTGCAATTCTTGCATGAAGTAATATATGAGAAAATTGCCCCAAGACTCCTTCTTCTTCCTGGTTAATTCTTAGGAGACTTACCATCTCGAATTGGTATCTATCAAGAGCTCTAAGCGTAATTTCCAATGAAAGCGGCCATGATCTGTTTCACACATAGAATGTGATCCATTCGTATGTATGTAAAAAAATCTTGTAATTACAAAATTGCAAAATAGAAATGCTTAAATACATTTGAGTACTTACATCTAAAAAGAAGATTCTCAAGACTACCATTTTCCATATATTCATATACATGAAAAAATAATCTCCTTTCTACTGCTACTTCATTGCAATATTAAACGATTTGAACAATATTGGGATGCATCTGCTCATGCACTTGCAAATTCTACATCTGCCTACATATAAAATTTATATACATACGTAGGTGGGTTTGGCGTAAGACCGAAGTAGACTGAGAACCGAATAAAATTATATAAATTAAAGTAACATACCTTCCAGCTAGTGAGACCTGTCTTGGCATTGCTATAAACCAAATGGAATGTAAATACCTAACAGCTACGTGTATGCCAGTACCCATTTCCGAAGGCTTGTAAGTAATGCGGTTTAACCATCCTTTATACACCTTTCCTAAATTACCTTCCCCGATTTTGGCAGCGTCATGGAAGCCTTGGGTGACGTTATATGGTTTATATATACATTATATATAGATGCATGAAATAGTAGTATTGGGTGAATAAGTGCCATCTTATATGACATAGAGTGACGTTGTATATTCACCCAATACTACTATTTCATGCATCTATATATAATGTATATGTTACTCTATGTAAATATGAAAACAAATTATCATTGTTTTGTATATGATAAACTATGTTTAAAATGCAGAGGGGTTGAATGTCAGTTGCACTCCTTGGGAAGCTTATAAACATGAGTTTAAAATAAAACTGAACAATTCCACCAGTACGGGTAAGGTGTTTATTCTGACAGTNTTAAATACATTTGAGTACTTACATCTAAAAAGAAGATTCTCAAGACTACCATTTTCCATATATTCATATACATGAAAAAATAATCTCCTTTCTACTGCTACTTCATTGCAATATTAAACGATTTGAACAATATTGGGATGCATCTGCTCATGCACTTGCAAATTCTACATCTGCCTACATATAAAATTTATATACATACGTAGGTGGGTTTGGCGTAAGACCGAAGTAGACTGAGAACCGAATAAAATTATATAAATTAAAGTAACATACCTTCCAGCTAGTGAGACCTGTCTTGGCATTGCTATAAACCAAATGGAATGTAAATACCTAACAGCTACGTGCATGCCAGTACCCATTTCCGAAGGCTTGTAAGTAATGCTGTTTAACCATCCTTTATACACCTTTCCTAAATTACCTTCCCCGATTTTGGCAGCGTCATGGAAGCCTTGGGTGACGTTATATGGTTTATATATACATTATATATAGATGCATGAAATAGTAGTATTGGGTGAATAAGTGCCATCTTATATGACATAGAGTGACGTTGTATATTCACCCAATACTACTATTTCATGCATCTATATATAATGTATATGTTACTCTATGTAAATATGAAAACAAATTATCATTGTCTTGTAAATGATAAACTATGTTTAAAATGCAGAGGGGTTGAATGTCAGTTGCACTCCTTGGGAAGCTTATAAACATGAGTTTAAAATAAAACTGAACAATTCCACCAGTACGGGTAAGGTGTTTATTCTGACAGTTCATGTCTGATATTATGACATGATTTCATTTTGTGATACAAGTTAATGGCTGATCGTAGAATGTATGAATTATCTACATGTGGTAAGTAGTGTTTGGGATTTGCTTTTTAACCTATCCGCTCAATTATAAAACAAATGAGTAGTTAAAGTGTTGTCTAAAGTTGCTTTCACTAACGAAAATAAGCACTTAAAGTTAAACAGGTGGAACCTGCTTATAATTGTAGTAGACGAGCAGTTTAACTAAGTAATCCCAAACATCCCCAAAAGTAGTTATTTACTGGGAAAAGAAAAAATACATATATACAATTTCTTCCAAACACTACGAATTACCAATTTTCGCTAAAAATAAGCACTTACTATGTATGTATTTTCACAAGTTGGGAGTCCAACATGATTTTATCTTCGGCTAATAAAGGTTTTGTGATAATCATAACTAGTTATAATGCCCGCGCACGCGCGAGATTTTTTCTAATTTTTTGAATAATGTATTTCAAATAATAAAGTAACCCATTTAATGTAGGAACATTGTTTGTGACAAAGGGGTTGAATATTTTTAACGATGAATATTTTTCCTTTTGTACTAAAAGATTTAACAAAGTAATTGTCAAACGGGTCAAAAGCCGTTAGGAATATATTGAATTCAATAAACCTCACAAAATTGTTTATCCAAAAGGTGTAAAGTATTTGATTCTAAAAATAAGTATAACTACTACTCCCTCCGTCCCAAATTTATTGTCCACTATTGACTTTTTTTAGTCTTTCTTCTTCAACTTTGACTATAAATATTTTTGTGGGTGTTATATAATATTTGATGCAAAATATATAAATTGATTGGGTTTTAAGTGTAATTTTCAATGGTATAATTTTTAATCAAGTATTATATAATAAAAAAAAAATATATTTATGGTTAAAGTTGAACCAGTTTGACTTTAAAAATTCAAACAGGATAATAATTTTGGGACGGAGGGAGTAATAAATTTTAAACGGTTACTTATGCAAAGTTGGAACTCTAATATAAAGATGTTGTCCACCCGCATCAGCATAACGACTTTTATCCATAACATTGATAGCCCAATATGCACAATCTGGGTCGGCTCGAGTAATTTACATATGGCATAAGCATTGCTGAAACAATTTTTGTTGACAATTCTCGCGACATTGACTCAAACTCATATTCTGGTCAATAAACGGTTTTGAACCGTCGGGCAAAACGATCTGAGGGTCCGCATCATTCCAAAACATGTGTGTTCTGTTACTTCAACAACAACAGTAATAGAACAAAATAAGTTTCATTGCAATCTTTCGAACCGATAGAGTTCTATTCATTGTAACAATCAATAACTTGGAGCATTCAAGAGCACGATACTTTTAGTTACTTGGATCATTGTAAAGACCAAAAAGAGATACCATCATCGCAAAAGATGCAAAACAGTGACAATTATATTCAAGAATATGAAGATATTAGTATTTGTTTGAGTCAAATGCTTGTATCGAGTCATAATGAATTTTTGCAGGAATTCCAGGAAGTAAGGTATAGTTTTTCCAGAAATTTTCCGGAAACTTAACATGAGAATTCTGTCAGATCATTTCTGACGGCGTCAGGTATTACAACCTGACGGCGTCAGGCAATAATTTTCTGCAATTTTTGAAAGTTTTGTTTTTCTTCCGGAAATAAAAAGTTTTTGTTAATTCTCTAACTTATAATCTCCAGGAATTCTGCAAAAATATTCATTCCACAAGCATTATATCCTATTATAGATTATACCGCCGATCTTATGCGAGGTTGGCCTTTATGTCTTTTCAGGTTAACAGGTTATTTTGGACAAGAAGATGATTTATATTTCTGAAGGGAAGCTTTGAGCGTTCATCTTTCTTGGAAGAAGATCTAACCATGTTACCCCACTATCCACATCAAACGAATCAGGAGAGTATTTGATTTCATTCTTTCATTTTATGTAGTTCAGAGGCACAACCTTCGGCATGTTCATCTCCGTCCGCTACTATGGTAGGGTCAGTTGTAAGGTATGCACAAAGTCTCCTGGATGTGGGTTTTGCGGGTCTTTTGTAACAAGTAAAAATTATAGATTAGTTACATAAGCGAGGTCACTATAATCAATGATGTTTGGTTTTTCTTAATAAGCAATTAGTACTAGGTTTTTCGTGTAATATTGTATTTAGAATGATCATGAGTAGATTAAGTAGTATTATAGTATTAGACAGCTTGGTTTTAAGAAGATTAAATTTCTACAACTTGTACGCTTGAAGAATGAAAAGTAGAAGCAAAACAGGCCCAAAACTTTGATTATTTAACATTCTCTATATATACTAATTGTGTTGATATGTATTTAAAAATAGTTTTTTTGAGGCCTTACCTTTTGGGCTTCTTTTGGCCCATGCCTGGCCTAAGAAACAGGGGCAAATACCAATTACAAAAGTCACATGGTCAGTCAGTCTTGGAATAGGTACAACATATAGAACCCAAGAAGGCACGTGACCAGCCGAATGTATGACAGCCAAAAAAAAGAGAAATAAAAATACGAATGGTTGTAAACGGTGTCACTATTTGAAAAAAGAAACTAAAAGATAAAACTTATAACGGGAAAAAAAAGGATATAAATATTTTAAGAGAAAACACAAAAATATGAGTCATATGAAAAAAAAGGAAAAAATATGACTAACTCTTCTCACATCTTTTTCCTAATAAAACAAAACCCCAAGTGGGGACTTTTTCATTTCAAAAAACTCAACCTTCCCTTNTATGCCAGTACCCATTTCCGAAGGCTTGTAAGTAATGCGGTTTAACCATCCTTTATACACCTTTCCTAAATTACCTTCCCCGATTTTGGCAGCGTCATGGAAGCCTTGGGTGACGTTATATGGTTTATATATACATTATATATAGATGCATGAAATAGTAGTATTGGGTGAATAAGTGCCATCTTATATGACATAGAGTGACATTGTATATTCACCCAATACTACTATTTCATGCATCTATATATAATGTATATGTTACTCTATGTAAATATGAAAACAAATTATCATTGTTTTGTATATGATAAACTATGTTTAAAATGCAGAGGGGTTGAATGTCAGTTGCACTCCTTGGGAAGCTTATAAACATGAGTTTAAAATAAAACTGAACAATTCCACCAGTACGGGTAAGGTGTTTATTCTGACAGTTCATGTCTGATATTATGACATGATTTCATTTTGTGATACAAGTTAATGGCTGATCGTAGAATGTATGAATTATCTACATGTGGTAAGTAGTGTTTGGGATTTGCTTTTTAACCTATCCGCTCAATTATAAAACAAATCTTTTTCTTAATAAAACAAAACCCCAAGTGGGGACTTTTTCATTTCGAAAAACTCAACCTTCCTTTATTAAGTAATAATTAAATTATTATAATTATTTATTTAAATGTTTGTAAATTAAAAAATCTTAAAATTTTCCTAATTTGTGAAAAATAACTATAAATTCGTTTTTAGGTGAAAAGTTACTATAAAGTTATATGTGTCAAAAATATAAAAAAGAAAAACTTTAAAAAGATGGGGTAAATTTACAATTGTATAAGGGTTAAAACTAAACATTTAAATTTTAGTCATGAATCAAAGGGTGAGTTCTGCTCCCTCTTCCACCATACGACACCCAAAAAAACCAAACAAAAAATTCACGAACATGGATCAGTATGTTTAATCAAAGGTAATTTTTCAGTTAATAAATTCAAGGTATAGTATTCATCATATTATTAAATTGTGATTGATTTGAAGGGTTTTTTTTTTCGGAGGTAATTAAGTTGTGGGTTTGTGTTTTTGTGTGCTTTGATTGATCTGTCCTCAACCTGCCACTATGAGAAACCATGTGACGTTTTATTACATGACAATGCTTTGATTTGAAGCTGGATTTTGGGATTATGGGCTAGGGTTTTGAGGGTTATGATTTTCCAGGGGTTAGAATTTTAGGGGTTTAGGGTTTTTGGAAGGCTTAGGGGTTAGGGTTTTTCAAGGGTTCAGGGGTAGGGTTTTTTACCAATGTATTTTAATGTTAGTTGGTATGTTTAAGATACCCGGCCATCAGTGAGAAAAAAAAATCGGTTATTATTATTAACTATCCATACCAAAAACAAAATTTAGTTGTCGATTATTATGTATATTGCGAATATACTGTTGAAAGACAAAAAGAGTTACCTCAAAACGATGGCATCCGTTTCAATATGCATATTATATAATGACAGTTTGTATTAATGAAAGTTACCAATCTGGAAAGGAAAGTTGCCCTTTATCTGTTGACTTTGAGCTAATGAAGCTACTTGAAAAGATAAAACGTTTATTCCAGTTGATTATTAGACAAAAGGCCTTGTGGCAGGTCATCTTACCAAGGATTTTGTTTGGCAATAATATATGGCCAGAATAGCCGCCTTTAGGTTTTCTTATTGCCTTTGTTTTCTGCTCACAAACTGAGTATAGCTTTTCCTTCAGAACTGGAAAATGAAGTCTGCTCCTGTCCAAAGTATACAAGAATCAGGTTGTCATTTATGGACTATTTTAAGCTTAATTTATTTGTTTGTGGATGGGTCAAAATAAGGTAATATATCAAAACGGGTTTATTTACCTAAAAATATGTCAGCTATTGCTCTTAAGGTACACGGTTGTTTATATAATATGGTTCAAATAGACCGATTTTCATCTCTTTTTGCTGAGGTGACGTGTTTTGGGTGCTCTTAAGGTACACGGTTGTTTATATATTATGAATCAAGCTCTCCAAAAACAGGAATTCCAGTGTTTGTGTTAGCAAACATTGCACTGCTAATGTAAAATCTGAAACAACTGTGGGTAGTAGAAATTTGAAGGGAGCCGTGCGTCTAACTCCTGGAAAAGATCTTAAATGAGTGGCTGGCCACAAATGGTAAATAAAATTGGACTAATCATTAATTTTTGTAATTTGGAACTAGCATACGAAATATATGTTGTCAAGTTTTTGTATCTCAGCGTTGAATTATATGTAACTTAGCGCTTTTATTTCTGCAACTATTAATTTCTTTAGTGGGTGAAACTACCCGGTTTGACCCGTTACCTACCGTACTTGCTTTTCAGCCTCAGTGAACGCACCTGCTTATATGCATATTTCTAAAGATAAATGAGGATGTGTTTGGGATTGATTGATTTGTTTGCTTATCTGCTTAATTAATATAAGCAGGTACTAATTTACTTATTTTCAACTGTTTTGTTTACTCCATTATAAGCAGGTAACCAGCTTTATCCGTGAGAATAATTTTGTTGTTGGTAGGAGCATTCAATCTTCTTCATTACAGATTTTCGCTAATTAAAACTGCGATATCAGATTGCAAGGAAGAGGTGTTACAAAGGGTTTGGTTGCCAATGGCGAAAAGGACCATGATGTTCACTAACCGGGAGAGAAATTTCTTTGCATCAAGAACTTGACCATAATGTTCTTGGAGTTAAAAAATTAAAGGTTGTAAACATCATTGATATATTCCACATTGGTAAAATATGTGTTGAGTGTTTTACTTGGTTGTGCCTATTTGATTTAACAATATTTGAGTTGTCTATATTTGATTGTTAGGTGAAGTCGATTTGGGAATATGGGTAAACAAAAAACACCTTCAATCAACATGGTTCTTAATATCCCATTTTCAGGTTAGTAGACAATATTTGAGTTCTCTATGTTTGATTGTTACGTGAAGTGGACAACGACAACAACCAATCATGATTCAAACACAGGGTTGACAAGCACATTGGTGCAATGTACAAAAAGCTCCAGTAAAAAATTGACCTCCGAGGAATTATTACCTTCGCTATGGGATAAATGCAAATTATTTGTAAGTTTAGCTGTTTCATCCTTATAATAGCTCCCAAATATATGTTCTTCTCTTAAATGGACAAAGTATGCTTTCTCCATTGCCTGAAAAGGTATATTTTCAGAGTTGGAACTTTTATAAATAAACTTGAATGGGAATCTACTTACTGATGGACAACTTCCTTACCCCGTACTTGATAATAAACTATATATGGCTTTGATAGATATAGAATATCAGATATTGCAGTTTTTACAATCATTTCAATCTTATCGAAAATGGGTTAGAATGGGTATAATGGGTCAAATACTTGGTTTTCTGATCTGTATCTAAATATTTATCTGTTAGAATTTATGTTGAATATTAAACATTTCGTTAGAGATTGCATAATGCGCAAATCCATAGGCCGTTTAACGGTTAAAAAAAGAATGTTTAACGACATTATGTTAATTTTCAAATTTGCTAAAAAAAATAAATTGTTTGTCTGTGTTTTATTCTACTCATTTAAGTTAAAATGGTTCAATATGGATTTATTTTTTTGTTAATGGGTCAATGGATACCTTTGAAATTGTAGAGCTAAAATACCAAAAGGATTGTTCTATTTTATATGTGTATTTGGGTTTCTGTTTTAGTACATATTAGTACTAGAAAGTTAAGTACTTTATTGGTATTATAAAGGCCAAATAATGAACTAACATGATACACTTTATTTTATTTTTCTAATCTACATTTAGATATTAAGGGGTTTTTGGTTTAGTTTATTTTCCTGGCATAACTTATGAGCTACAAAGTGCTAAGAGCATATTGATTGGTATGCTTATGGGTGTGATACGTCAACATCAACAACAACAATAACACCCAACAACCTGGGTTTTAAAAAGCGTGAGGCACCCCGTCGCGCTAACGAACATATATAAAGAGAATGATTAAGAGGAAGAACCCGATTTTATGAAGCAATGTGTACCAGTAAAACAATCCCTAATGCTCTAAAAACTCTGTTCGTAAATGACAACACTTTCACCATGGTTTGTCCTACTCCTTATGTTCTTCTGACCAATTTGCCTCCTTCCCAAGTCTATAAGTTTGAAAAAAACAGTACAACAGAAGGATTTGGGTTGTGTTATCATGGGGCCATTTCAAATATGTTTAGGAGTACAATAACTAATGTGCTGATTTTGTACGATGAGGATAAGAAGTTATGAACTAGAGTTGATCGTAGCGCGTATGTTTATAACAGGAGAACAAGTTGTAGGAGAGAGCTAGGATAGGATTATACCAAAAGTAGAAATGCGACACCAAACACTAGAATATTTGCTATTCATGTGAGGACATCCACAGATATTAGACTAAACTTAAGAAAGATATATGTTTTACTCATTAGTTTTGGTACTTTAATGAGACATCAAAGGAAATTATTCATGGATTTTTCTCTAATTTGTTGGCACAACCAGCTATGATGGTCCCGTGATATTGTTTTTCTCTCCTTTTTTGCAATATTGCTTTCATACTTTTGTAACGTCTTATGATATTTATATTGCTATGTTATTTCAAGGATCGTGTATTGACCTTAAAGGCCAAGTTGACCCTTAATGGCGTATGTAGCATATCTTCTTCAGATGTCAAGTATTTGTTGTCTGATAATGTAAAGTCTAAAATATGGACAGCTTTGCTCCCTTCATTTGTTCCTAAAAAATTATTTATATTTGTTACTAACTTTAGTCTTGAGAAGTCTAATAGTTTGGAAATCACAGGGATGCACACACGAGAGAACTTATGGAAGTATACAAGGTAGATGGGCATATCGATAATCGAGTTGAGATGGCATGTGAAAAAGATCAACTACTAGAAGAAGTTAATGTAAAAGTCGTTTCAAAATTTGAAAAGGGAAAACGAGGAAGTTTTTTTTTACAAAAGGTCAACAAATGGTTATAACAAGAGCTGCTAATGCTCTTCTTCGCATTGCAACTACGGGTGCAGATGACTGAAGCCCTTTTAGATGCTAAAAAGACCGAAGCCTTTTTACTTGCTCAAAATGAGATGAAATTCATGATTGGAATAGTTGCTTATTTGTTGTTTTGGGTTATCTTTTAGGTTATCTTTTGGATTATCAAAGGAAAAAAGTAAAGCAGTATAAGATCGTTATTTGAAAAGTTGTATAAAATGTCGTATCTTACAAACCAAAAGGAAATACTCCTTTCAAATGACAATACATCAAATATCTCAAAAATCTTTTCTCATTATGCAAAACATCTACTTATTTAAATAAAAAATAAACAAACGTTCACCAAGTTAACCTTATGTGAAAACAATATTTGTGCGACTTAAACCTCCTCAATGCGACATTTAATGTGACATATGTGAAAACCTCGTGCGCACACGAGATCTAAAACTATAAATTTATCATATAGTTATTTTTGTAATTTCAATATATTAGAAAATATCAACTAAAAAATAGCAAAATTTCCAGGAAAATATGTATATACTTTTTTGTCAACACCCCGTGCGTGCACGGGTATTATAACTAGTGAGTAGTTAAAGAGTTGTCTAAAGTTGCTTTCACTAACGAAAATAAGCACTTAAAGTTAAACAGGTGGAACCTGCTTATAATTGTAGTAGACGAGCAGTTTAACTAAGTAATCCCAAACATCCCCAAAAGTAGTTATTTACTGGGAAAAGAAAAAATACATATATACAATTTCTTCCAAACACTACGAATTACCAATTTTCACTAAAAATAAGCACTTACTATGTATGTATTTTCACAAGTTGGGAGTCCAACATGATTTTATCTTCGGCTAATAAAGGTTTTGTGATAATCAGAATGTATCGTTTTGGTAAATGTTGTAAGTACTGATTAAATTTATTTGTAAGTAACTTTATGATGACACTGTTAATAATAATGAGTTAGATGGTGTATCAGGCAACTTAATTGACTTGTCTCCTTACTTTTAAAGCAAATGGGTAGTTTTAGTGTTTTAGCTAAAAACTGCTTATATTAGTGTAAACAAACACCTGAATTTTAAAGGGTTGGTACCTGCTAACTTTCTTAAGCATACAAGTAGTTATTTACTTAAAATATATGGAGATTAGACATTTCATCCAAACACTTTGAAATGCCACTTTATTAGATATAGGTACTTACTATGTACACATTTTCAAAATTTGAAAGTATTACATGATTTCTTTTTTAAGTAAATACAAGTAGTTATTTACTTAAAAGATATGGAGATTAGACATTTCATCCAGACACTTTGAAATGCCACTTTGATTAGATATAGGTACTTACTATGTACACATTTTCAAAATTTGAAAGTATTACATGATTTCTTTTTTAAGTAAATACAAGTAGTNCGCATTGCAACTACGGGTGCAGATGACTGAAGCCCTTTTAGATGCTAAAAAGACCGAAGCCTTTTTACTTGCTCAAAATGAGATGAAATTCATGATTGGAATAGTTGCTTATTTGTTGTTTTGGGTTATCTTTTAGGTTATCTTTTGGATTATCAAAGGAAAAAAGTAAAGCAGTATAAGATCGTTATTTGAAAAGTTGTATAAAATGTCGTATCTTACAAACCAAAAGGAAATACTCCTTTCAAATGACAATACATCAAATATCTCAAAAATCTTTTCTCATTATGCAAAACATCTACTTATTTAAATAAAAAATAAACAAACGTTCACCAAGTTAACCTTATGTGAAAACAATATTTGTGCGACTTAAACCTCCTCAATGCGACATTTAATGTGACATATGTGAAAACCTCGTGCGCACACGAGATCTAAAACTATAAAGTAATTTCAATATATTAGAAAATATCAACTAAAAAATAGCAAAATTTCCAGGAAAATATGTATATACTTTTTTGTCAAAACCCCGTGCGTGCACGGGTATTATAACTAGTTAGTATTTAAAAGAACTACTTTATATCATTTTGTATAAATTGATGCACTATTGTTTCAAATATGTGATCCATTCAAATTAAATCATTCCAATTTTTAGGTCGGCGTGACGTAACAACTTATATGTACATCTCCTACAGAATTGCGTACACACTAAAAGAGTAAGGTCAAATTGTATTATATTCATGTTACAGGGTTACATGCTCACCATCACGGTGCGACAATTAGGCGTGCATTATAGACCACTGCAGATCTTATGCGGGGTATTATATGTCATCTGAGAAGGCGCATCTTCCCCTTTGCGTTTATGAAAATAATAATAATAATAATAATAATAATAATAATAATAATAATAATATTCTATTCTACAATTTTCTTTCCTCTTTCATCACACCAGAAATACACCACATCTGAATAACAAAACAACTCAAATTATAACCGTTTTCACTTTCAAAGAACTTTGTTTCCAAGCAAATTTGTCTATTAGTAATGGAAATCACATTAGTAAGAATATAAACTTGAGGGGGGTCTCCCTCCGTGATTTACAGATTGTTGAGTGAAAAAAATTATGCAAAAAATGTAGCAAACTAATACATTTTTAAAAAAATAATAATAATAATAATAATAAAAAGCCCCCATAAACAACTATAAACACAATATAAATACACAACAAATATATGAATACCTCAAAATAAAAATGAAAATACACTGAACAATAACAACACAGCTTCTAAAAAAAACGTAAAAAAAAATACATTAAAAACTAATCAATTAACATACAAAAAAAATAAAAAAATAAAAAATAATAAAAAAAATAAAAAATAGATCGCTTAATTGATTCTAACCCAATAAACAACCCGAACATAAAACAACAACAAAACACCCATAAACATAGACGCATAAAGCAGTAAACCTAAAAATACTTATTTAAACGACTCAATAATGCAACAACTATTACATAGCGTTAAATCTAGCAACAAACTGCCTACGCCGCCCAAGATGCGCTGCAGAGGCTTCTAAAAAAAGCTGCAGGTTCGCTAACTTTTCCGTCTCAAAATCACGAATAGCTTTAAAATACATAATAGAATCAACAAACACAATGCTGTCACCACTCCTCAATTCACTACCAACTGAGCTACATACATATGACTACTACAAAACTCCAATTCCTGGATAATAGCATTTAGGTAAGCCAACCGATCGGCAACATGCACACACCAACCATGCAAAAACGAAAACCAACCTCGCTCCTCCTGAACTTCTCTCTCAAAACACAAACGCATAACATCAGAAATAGAAACCGAACCCGATGAATAAGCTAGCTCTAATAGCCTAACTAAACCATCCATTACACTCACAGTAATTTAAAAAAAATAAATAAATAAATAAAATAAAAAATAAAAAAGGTATGCTAGATAAAACCATCATCCAAAAGCCTTAAATAGTGAAAACCAAAAACAACAACTAATAAAAAATACTATTACCCTTCCCAAAAAAAAAAAAAAAAAAAAAAGTAAACACAGATTTATCTCCCAAATGACAAACCATTACTGTTCGACGTGATCAATCAACTACATTATTTCGAAATTTGAAATGTCAAAGTTACTTTTAGGCAATCAAATCTGCAATGAGAAACATTGGAATACAAAAACCTTGACAAATATAGTTGACCAAAAAAATCCTGCAACCCCAAAAAGCCATTGTGTAGAACCCATAATAACTACTTTAGACATTCAATAAGTAACTTAATAGAACCAGCAACATAATACACCACTAAAAAACTCAAACAACAATACGCTATAGCGATCACATACTAGACATAAATTAATTGAAAAAATTATCCGGCGAAAAAAAGTCCCGCTGCAACGCGGCGGGCATCATATACCTTGTTATAAGCTAATTGGGGCATTGACTAATCGAATCTTTAAAGATGCCGGCAAAAAAACATGTGATTGACTTTATATATATCCAAGGTCCTAGAAAATCCGGAACCTTTAAATTAATGGCATAAAGCCCTAGCTTTACTTGTTTTACGTTTGAGCCACCATCGTTGTACCTAAGGTGCAATCCATAACAACAACATCAAGAACAAGAACAAGAACAAGAAAAAAAAAAAGAAAAAAAAAAGTTTTATACTTTTATTCATCAAACAAAACTCATATGAGCCCTTTTTGATATACGTTAACAAATATAATGTAGTTTTTGATAAATTCGTAACAATATAATGTCGTTTTAAGATATATATATCCTTAAACTTTTTCCATAATCTGTGGAATTTTCCATCAATGCCAAAAGCCCAAAACCACAATCTAGTAACGTCACAAACCCATTAACGAGCCAAAAGTCCCAGTATAACTCAAACTCTCTAGAGTATATAAAGTATATAACCAACACATCTATACCTTCTCTCACGTAAAAAAAATAATAATAACAGAATGTTAACCGCTATACGTCACCTCCCTTCCAATATCGTGTATCTTCCAACACCTTTTCGCTTCGATAACGCACGTAAATCATCTCTTAGTTTTTCTTCGGTCTCATCATCAAAGCCTTCACGCCGCCACTCTTGCGTAATCAGATTCGCCGCCAGCTCTGATGACAACAATATAAAAGCTAGTACAAAAAAGAAGGCCATCGTGAACATGCCCAAAAAAAATAAATCTTACGAGGAAACAGAGGCGGCGCCGTCTAATAAGACTGTGATTTTCAGGTTGACTTTTTATTTAGTTGTCATTGCTGTTATAGGAACCGGTGTTGTGAAAATTATTACTGGTCAGGGTTGGTCTCTAGGTTTATTATTTTTTTGTACTGGGTGTCGTATGTGGCTTGATTTTCATGGTATTAAATTGTATCTTTAAAGTGTTTCTCTTTGGGTTAAGCCATGGTTCAAGTCTGATTTTGGATAATAAATGTGCAAGTGTATTTAAGGTGTTTGAGTTTAGGAGTATATAACTTTGGATGAAGTTGTTGGTATATTACTATATTTGAGTAACTTGTTTTGATTTGCTTTTGGGTTTGTTTTGTTGTTGTTTAGGTTGACTTGTAAAGTTGGATGACTCATTAATCTATAAAGAACTTGCTCGGTAAATGATGTTTGACTTTTGAGCTCAACAAAAGTTAATCAAATTTGAGATAAATAAGATTTTTTTACCGCACTTTGCGGCGTGTTTAAAACACGCTAGCGTTAGGCATTATGGTTATCAAATTCACTACCTCCATATCACTTTATCACCACTAAACTCATTTTCTTAAACAAATTTAATTAAAACTAAATTAAATGTATAGTCATATTTTTAAAAACATTGCACCAAACTCATTAGCCAACGCGATGTCGACGAAACAGATGATTCGTTATGTTCCTGCCCATTGGTCAAACTTCCTGCATATCCTCTTCTTCTTCGCCTCCAGCCATTTGATCTTCTTTGGGAGTGAGACTTCTTCGACGGGATATTTTTCACCAATTAAACGCACTTGTAGGATGGGCTTTCCAAATTCTTTTTGTTAAAATTTAGAAAATGAGAATTTCATTTTTCTTCAAAACTTGTTAGAAAAAAATGTGACTAAACTATTTTTTTTTTTTTTTAATTTTCATAAAAAAAATTAAAAGAAGCATTGGAAAAATGAGCATTCTTGAAAAATAGCAAAGCTCATCGCTTGCTCACTGCTCTAAAAAGCTCTACACCGCTACGTGCCAAACATACCCATATTCTACGAGAGTTTACTCCGTGTGAATAACAATTCTTTAATAAAATTTACTTCAGAGTTCACTCGCATGCTTATTATCTTCTACAAAGTAAAAGTTAACAAGTTTGACCAAAGAGCTTGTGTGCGAATGGTACCTTATATTGTGTAAGAAGCTTCTTAATTAAATAGTTGTGCGTTTAAGTCATGCTTAGGAAGATAGATTTGTGATATAAATATTGTGAGATAGTTAAAAATAAATAAATAAATAAATAAAAATAAATGTAAACAAGTTTGTAATTGTCGAATTTGAAAATCAAAGCATTATTATAAATACAAATACTATAAAATAATCCGATTAAAGTGTACACTGTTAAAAGTCAAAATTATAAAATAATAATATAATTTTTTATTACAAACACAAATTATTATCTTCAATTACTATCTCCGTCCTAAAATTATAGTCCCCTTTCGACTTTTTTGGTCTTTCTTTCTCAACTTTGACTTTAAATATTTTTGTTTGTGTTATACAATAGTTGATGAAAATTATACCAATGAAAAATACATTTAAAACTCAATCTATTCATATATTTTGCATCAAGTATTATGTAATATAAACAAAAATATTTAAGGTCAAAGTTGANTAAAACACGCTAGCGTTAGGCATTATGGTTATCAAATTCACTACCTCCATATCACTTTATCACCACTAAACTCATTTTCTTAAACAAATTTAATTAAAACTAAATTAAATGTATAGTCATATTTTTAAAAACATTGCACCAAACTCATTAGCCAACGCGATGTCGACGAAACAGATGATTCGTTATGTTCCTGCCCATTGGTCAAACTTCCTGCATATCCTCTTCTTCTTCGCCTCCAGCCATTTGATCTTCTTTGGGAGTGAGACTTCTTCGACGGGATATTTTTCACCAATTAAACGCACTTGTAGGATGGGCTTTCCAAATTCTTTTTGTTAAAATTTAGAAAATGAGAATTTCATTTTTCTTCAAAACTTGTTAGAAAAAAATGTGACTAAACTATTTTTTTTTTTTTTTAATTTTCATAAAAAAAATTAAAAGAAGCATTGGAAAAATGAGCATTCTTGAAAAATAGCAAAGCTCATCGCTTGCTCACTGCTCTAAAAAGCTCTACACCGCTACGTGCCAAACATACCCATATTCTACGAGAGTTTACTCCGTGTGAATAACAATTCTTTAATAAAATTTACTTCAGAGTTCACTCGCATGCTTATTATCTTCTACAAAGTAAAAGTTAACAAGTTTGACCAAAGAGCTTGTGTGCGAATGGTACCTTATATTGTGTAAGAAGCTTCTTAATTAAATAGTTGTGCGTTTAAGTCATGCTTAGGAAGATAGATTTGTGATATAAATATTGTGAGATAGTTAAAAAT
Source organism: Artemisia annua (assembly GCA_014162995.1). Taxonomy (NCBI): domain Eukaryota; kingdom Viridiplantae; phylum Streptophyta; class Magnoliopsida; order Asterales; family Asteraceae; genus Artemisia; species Artemisia annua. The sequence goes on from LBNU01037673.1 coordinate 47,651, forward strand.
AAATAAATAAATAAATAAAAATAAATGTAAACAAGTTTGTAATTGTCGAATTTGAAAATCAAAGCATTATTATAAATACAAATACTATAAAATAATCCGATTAAAGTGTACACTGTTAAAAGTCAAAATTATAAAATAATAATATAATTTTTTATTACAAACACAAATTATTATCTTCAATTACTATCTCCGTCCTAAAATTATAGTCCCCTTTCGACTTTTTTGGTCTTTCTTTCTCAACTTTGACTTTAAATATTTTTGTTTGTGTTATACAATAGTTGATGAAAATTATACCAATGAAAAATACATTTAAAACTCAATCTATTCATATATTTTGCATCAAGTATTATGTTATGTAAACAAAAATATTTAAGGTCAAAGTTGAAAAATAAAGACCGAAAAAATCAATAGGGGACTATAATTTTGGGACGGAGGGAGTATAAAATTACATATACATGAATAAAACTACATTTTACGAGTAGTTACTTTGGCTCCATATTTGTTTATCCTTGTTATGGAATCCCTCCACTTGTATTTTGCTAGAGTCATTGAAGCAGGTTTCTTTAAAGGAGTCGCTATCAGTAATTCGGTGACTATATCTCACCTGTTTTACGCGGATGATGCGGTTTTTGTTAATGATTGGTCAGAGTCTAATTTATCAAGTATAATGAATGTCCTTCATTGCTTTTCGCTTACATCTGGGTTGAAGATTAATGTTTATAAAAGTCAGCTGCTTGGGGTGGGTGTTCCTCCCGACATCATTGAGGCCGCTGCTCATTCGCTTGGTTGTTCGGTTATGAAAACTCCTTTCAAATATCTTGGGGTTTTGGTTGGTGCTAATATGCATAGTATAAAAGCTTGGGACGATGTTATTCGGAAGATTAAATCTCGTCTCTCTAAATGGAAGGTCAATACTCTTTCTGTTGGTGGTCGTCTCTCTCTCCTTAAATCTGTCCTTGGATGTTCTCCCTCTTACTGGTTGTCTCTTTTCAAAGTTCCTAAAGGCGTTCTTGCTTCAATGGAAGCCTTGCGTAGGGATTTTTTTCATGGGGCTCATAATGATGTTAAGAAAATAGCGTGGGTCAAATGGTCTAAGGTTCTATCGTCTAAGAAAAATGGTGGCCTTGGAGTATCTAGTTTCTACGCTTCAAATCGGGCCCTTCTTTTCAAGTGGATTTGGAGATTTATCTCTCAAGACAATTCCCTCTGGGTGCGGGTTATTAATGCGATTCATGGACATTCGATCCAGGTTCCTGCTACTTCTTCTCCTTCGCTTTGGATTTCTATTGTCCGAGAATTTCATGTTCTCAAAAGTCGTGGTATTGATTTGGTGTCTTATTGTAAAAAGCTAATCGGGAATGGTTTGAATACCAGATTCTGGGAAGAAATTTGGATTGGGGATCAAAACCTTTGCAATCTATTTCCTCGCATTTTTGCCTTGGAAAATGATAAAACATGTACGGTTGCTGTCAAATTATTAGACGGTATTGAGAGGTCCCTTCGTCGTCATGTTAGAGGTGGCGTTGAATCTCAAAAACTTATTCAGATGCAGGAACTGATTAGTACCTCTTTTTTATCTAACATGGAAGATCGTTGGGTGTGGACTCTAAATGGAAGCGGTTTATTTCGTGTTAGCGATATCCGTATTCTATTAGACGATTCTTTTCTGCCAAAAGAGGTTGTTGCTACTAGATGGGTTAAATTTCTTCCCATCAAAATTAATATCTTCGCATGGAAGGTTAGTCTTGACAGGCTGCCTACTCGTTTAAATTTGGCTCACCGTGGAGTTCAGGTTAGTTCCATGGGCTGTCCGGTTTGTTTTTTGGTTCATGAAAATTCGTCTCATATTCTGTTTAGTTGCTCTATGGCTTTGGATGTTTCTTGACTTATTTGTCGTTGGTGGGATTTGGGCTGGTCTCCTTTTGGTTCCTACGCTGAGTGGCTCTCATGGTTTAAGAATGTTAAATTAAGTTCGACTCTCAAAGAAATGTTGGAAGGGGTTTATTATGTTGCGTGGTGGAGCATTTGGAATTTCAGGAATCAACTTCTTTTTGCTTCTCGGAAGCCTAGGAAGAATGTTCTTTTCGATGACATAGTCGCTCGTTCTTTTATGTGGTGTAATGCTAGATGTAAAGTATTTTTTTCTTGGGATAGTTGGCTTCAACATCCTAATTTAATCTATCTGTAATTGTCTAGCTTCTTGCTAGTTTTTAATAAAGTTGCCGTTCAAAAATAAAATAAAATAAAAGCTTTGTTATTTTTGGTTCTTTGTTACGCATAACTTTTATTTTTCAAATCATCAAGTTGCATAAATTGTTCAAAGTTATTAACATTTTGTGTTTTGAACGGCTGAAATGAATTAAAAAAACTGCTAGTAAGGCACTAGAAGCTTAAGAAAACAAGTACATATACTAGAAATCAACAAAGATACACAAACTAGAAATAACTCGAGAGCTTTGGGAGCAAGTTAGGGCAAGGGGAGACCCCCTTTGGGTTGTGTTCGACCGGCCTAAGGACCCAAGGGGTTCTTCCGGATCCTTCTTGCCTCACAATTTCATTCTAGTCCCTTTTGTTTGCTTTTAACGATAGTTAGTCCGTACGGTTAATAACTAACAACCATTAAGTCCGTTTAGTGTTTAAATAATTATATATACATAACATTTAATATATAATTATATATTACTTTAATTCTCGTTTGTATTGTGTGCAATCTCGAGGTCTCGAGTTCGATTCTAGACATTTACACGTTAATAATTTAACCATATTCCAACAGATATACCATATACGAAGTATAACCATTATTAAAACAATCACTCATTTAATTAATAGAAATAATTAAATAAATAATATTTTACTTTTTGTCCAAACATTTGATTGTTGCAACTAGCAAATTACAGTTCTCCAAAAGTCTTGTTAGACAGCTTGTATTTTAAGTAAGAAAATCTCTGTTTTCCTCGGTGTCGTCAAGGATCATAAGAGACAATGTCTGTACAATTTTCTTGTTCCCATTGCAACTTATTACTACAAATTTGCAAGTTGCATTTTAATATAAAACCATACGGTTGGTTAATTCATAATCACGGTATCGTTTATCATCTCAACAAATAAAAGAATAATTGTACAGTTGTGCTAATTAACTTGCTTTAATTTGTATTCTTGTTGCGAGTTTAGTTTGCTACAAAAAAATGCGTAACCAATAAATATGGACTTTCTTATACAATCAAATCAAATTAATTATAGTTATATTCATTTATTGGATCTATAAATTAGTAAATTTTAACATTATTTCGAATTCAGATACGCCACGTCACATTAGCAAAACTTTTTCTTAAAAGGATCTCAGTAAACCTAAACCACATTTTAAAATGGCAAACGATTTTGGTTCGTTTTCATTGATGTAACTATAGTAATAATTTGCAAGTTTAGGTGTATCACGATAATCAACTTCATGCTTGAAACCCGAGTCTTAAATTCGGACAACTTAACGATTTAACCAAGTTTTGTGCATTCAAATAGTTGCTTACCTTACCATAGTCAATCTACAAGTTATTCTGTTTAAAGGCATCTCATATATAACAGAAAAGTAATAAATAAAACAATCTATGATATAAAATAGAAAGGTTGCTAACAACAATGTATAATTATAGTTTGTATGCAAACATTCAAAATATAATTGTAAGCTATGGAAATTAAATAGAATAAGAATGACGACCTACCGAATCTATTTAGCTAATTTTTCACCGAAGAACATAAAGAATAAACTACTCTTATTAGTAGTAAATCAAATAGATGAATAACAAAAATATAATTCTTCTCCAAACCAAGAACGATACAACTCCATGTGTAGAAGATCAATAAAATTAAAAAAATAAAATGTTGATGCTACAATAAAGTTCATTATGCAAAAGTCAAAAAAGATAGTAGTTTCGTACTCTCATGCCATGTAAAGTTCGGCTTCTTTTAAGCTCATATATAAGTTTCTGTGAGAATGCCACTAGTTAGATGACAAGTCATTGTGTGGATATTTTTTTGTAAACTTTTTGTGGTTCTAGCATTGCTATATAAGTTTTTTTTTACAATAAAGTTCATTATCCAAAAGTCAAAAAAGATAGTAGTTTCGTACTCTCATGCCATGTAAAGTTCGGCTTGTTTTAAGTTCAAATATAAGCTTTTTTTGCCTTTAATATTTTAAATAAAACAGTAATGTTGAAGATCAATGTAAAGAGTTTTTCACTCAATAAGAATATAATTGGGTGAAAAATAATGTAGACTAAATATGATCGACAGACTTTCGAAAGAAATGCATCTCAACAGTGGACAACACACCCTTCACTAAAAAAGAAAGACACGGTACTCATATAACCATGAACTCAACACTATCATAATTTACCCCAAGTTACAAACTAAAACGCACCACCTATCTGCACATGATGTTATTTGAATGCTAATTACATGCTGCTATGCTATCAATGCATTCTATATCGTTAATATCTAATGCACAACCTAACACCTTATATAATATCTAAAAACAGTTATGCACTACGTGACTATACTTGAGAACTGATATGTATCGCTAAACATGAACTACATGGCTGCATAACATATGAACATGCAATGCAACTAACTCTATATGCAAACAACGAGCAATAGGTTTAAGTCTAAGCATCCCCTACTAATGATGGATACTTAGATCTCTCAAATAATAGCTCTGATACCAACTTGAAACACCCAAATTTCGCATAAATTTAAAACTTTCAAAACTGGTATGTTGAACCACCCTAAACCGACGGTCAAAAAGAATATGATCGGCGGTTGGAGCTACAACTGATGACCAAAAAGGTTTTAACTGGTGGTTAAAACTACCTGGTTCGCACATGTCATATTCTCGTAAAGTACTTTTTGCTTAACAAAAAACCTGAACTTCTGGAAACTCAATTGATTAACATTATATAACATGTCAATAAACTATTTACATTAACAAAGTAAACGGAAGCGTATTACATTACAAAAGAGGCTTATGCTAAATACCCCTTTAAGAGTTCTTATTTTGCAAATACATTAGTAAGACTCTGAAAACTTGGTACAAAAAATGTTTCTTGCTTCAGGAGCATTCCAAACTGATAACATGAGATGTTAATGAAAAGCTTGTTACCTAACCTGCAAGCTACACCATTTTGACCCATTATGCCCCACTTAACATCTAGCTTGGTCTCATCTTGCAATCTACAAAACATAAAACTGGGAATGGTCTTTGCAACTTAGTGAGATAACGAATTCTGAACTCAAACATAAACTAAACATAGACATGATACTCTGCATACGACGACTAAGTGTGCATCTAGTACAACTTTTGCACGTGGCTACATTATCATATCGAGTGTGGGTTCTAACATAATATTTGACATTATATTATGACCACTCGGGCCAACATGAATACTTGACATGATATTGAGATTCCCCTAAAGGTTGCGAATACTCATAATGCGGCCTATACCCTCTTGCATGGATGCAATCTGGGTCGTGACATGCTGAAAGGCAACATAGCTATATCATATGTGCCAAAGTGTGCTATTTGAACACAGGTAATCCACATAGGAGACGTTATTGGAAGATTCCTCTTTTGCTTATCTGAAGCATTATGACTGATAATATGCGTTATGGGGCACCCGTATCTAAATGCTACTATTTTATGAGCTAATCATCGTCACATAAAATTTTCTACTATACTTGAAACATGCATCATCCTATATTATGCTACTCACGTCTATATACATAATTGAAAGCTAATTGATCACAACAGAAACATATTAGAAAGGACCATAGTTTGTTACCCCAGATAAACAAAATTGTGCGATTTTGCAGCCACATTTGCAAAATGTGTAAAAAGAAGTTGAAACAATGTTAAATCAAAAACTTAAAAGCACATTTGCATCATTTGCCTTCAATAAATTCTTCATAAAAATTATTTTTCTTTTCTTTCTTCCCCCCCCCCCCTTTTTTTGCGGTTGATTTTGTCCGAAATATTCAAAAGGTGTCTTGATTGGTTCTCGATGGCACTATTATGATTTTCATATTTTTTTAAAGTTTATAACTCGTTCAAACATTTTGCAATTTTATCGATTTATTTGTGTTTGTTTTCATAATAAATTATACAAATTTAAAACAGATAATAAATGAGGTATTAAAATGTCGTGGAAGATAATTTAATAAAAATATTTATAGTGTGAACCTTTTTTTAAACAACAAAAGGGATATATAAATGAAAAAAACTTTAGCAAGAAACTAGAAAATTTCAAAGGTTTTTAAACCGTTCATTATAACAGGAAACATTAGATCGCCTATATTTTAACTAATAAAAAGAAAAAAGACGAATAGAATCGAAAATATCACTTGTTCTCATTGAATGAGTATTAAAAGTAATATTATTTTGAGATTTCCAAAGCAACCGCCAAGCAGTATACTTGATGCATTAAAATTTCGAATGAATAGTAGCTATCACGAACATCTTTTCTTTGGAACGTTTGACTTCCTCATTTACAGTGTATATACTTGATGCATTAAAATTTGTATTGCTTAAAAATGAATTAATAAGTGACTTACATAATTTTAAATTAATATGTGGTATAGATATAAATATTTGTATTATGTATTGAATCATATAGTTTTTACTTAACATTTTACAACTTTGCATCATTTGTCTTCAATAAATTTGTCCAAAAACATTATTTTCTTTTGTTTGTTTTTGCGGTTAATTTTGTCAGAAAATTTCAAAAGGTGTCTTGACTGGTTTTCAAAAGCACCACTACGATTTTCATATTCTTCAGACTCTATAACTTGTTCAAACATTTTGCAATTGTATGGATTTATTTCTCTTTGTTTGCATAAAAAAATTATACAAATTCAAAATAGAAAAACGCATAAAAAATGTTGTGGAAGATATTGTGTATTTGATTCATTAATACTTGTTTTGCTTAAAAATGAATTAATAAAAATCTTACAAAATTTTAAATTAAAATGTCATATAGATTATTCCTTTTCATGCATTTATTAATACCATACTTATAGAAAAACATAACATTCATTATAAAATCCAGGCCCAAAATTAAGCTTCCAAAATCCAATCATTCATACATGCTCACATCACTTTTTTAAATGGTCAAAAAGTTTATTGTCAATAAAATACACAATGTTAGATGCATGGCCTGATTCATCCAAATAAAATACACGCATATGCCATAGTATATCTTGTTAAACTGAAAACCAATCCTTAAAACTTTTCATATGTTTTTTTCTTTACATACGGTTGGTTACCTTCAAGCTTTGCTGATGAGTTAACCAAAACGTAAAAATCTTTTTACGTAGTTTGGCCGTTTCTTATATGAGCAATGCTAGAAGCCTAGAACCACATAAATAATCCACAAAAAGAATTCACACACTAACGTGTCAGCAGGTGATTGGCTGAATCAGAGAGAGGATGGAGAAACTGCCACAAAATGACACGTCAGCGTATGGATTCTTTATGTGGTTGTGACATTTCTCTTCTTATATATGTAATAAAATTAAGTGAAACACCAAGATTGATAATAAACGGTTAAGGTAAATGAAATAATATCTCGTAGGATACAAGATTTCTTCCTAAAAACCAATTCAATCAAGAGTAGAACCTAAAAACCCAACATCGATACACGTGCCAATCATTAAGAGCTCGTCACGGGTTGTTAAAGTCTAGAAACCGTGTGCACCCTAATAATTGGAGACGAGGCGTGGCCGAGAGTTAGGAACTAAGGTCCGATCTACAGAGTAAAATGTGGTGCAGCTAATACCACAACTTAAACCATCATTTTGAAAAAGACCTTGTTAAACATTAGTCAAATATCTGATATCGACTTGGCTATGTAGAAAACTTTGCATCATTATTGTCCACTTAAAGAAACCTATCATATACAAGTCAAATATGAAAACGATTTGTGAACTAAGACACTTTCATCATTCATCCATATGAGGTTAAAACAAAATAGAGAAGAAAAAGTTGCACTAAACAAATTTGACTACCTAGACTTAATATTCAACGGCTACCAAATATTCACAATCACTATAGGGAGGTTGCATCTAATTAATTTAGCAAGAACAATGATAATGATTTTAATTAAGATGGCTGAAATATTAAAAAAAATTCATAGAACCATTTCGGTTGAGTGGACCAAGATTCCAAGATGTCGTAAGCAATAGAAAAAAGAAATTAATACTGTAGGGGTACACTTCCTCAAATCTTAAAGCAATAACTTCATAGCAGATTAGCAGTATAGCACACGTACACCTTCACTATATAAGTCCTCAAATCTGAAAACAATAACTCCATAGCACACGTACACCTTTGCTATATAACTCATAAACCCACAACCCTTTAATCACTCATACAGTGATCACACACACTCACAAAGTGCTCAATACTTCTGTGTGAAAGTTAAAAAAGAAAAAACACACACATACACAAAACCCTCAAAACCCTTTGTTTCAAATGTCTTGTTATACAGTCTTTCTTCTTTTAAACTTATTATTTTCATCATTTCTTGCCACAACCTACACGCAAAACTTAATCTTACCATTAAAATACCAATCTTTATCATCTTTAACATCCCCTCAAAAACAACCTAACAAACTATCATTCCACCATAACGTTTCCTTAACAGTCACGTTAACTGTCGGGTCACCACCACAACCTGTAACCGTAGTACTAGACACAGGCAGTGAGCTTTCATGGCTAAGATGTAAAAAAACACCAACAACACCATTATGGTTCGACCCTTTACGTTCTACCTCGTACAAACCTGTTCCTTGTGCCTCAAGCACTTGCAAAACCCGAACACGAGACTTTAACGTGCCTGTTTCTTGCGACACAAGGAAGCTATGTCATGCTATTGTGTCATACGCTGATGCAACTTCAGTTGAAGGGAATCTTGCGGTTGATACTTTTAGGTTTGAGAATTCGGGTCAGCCCGTTGTATTCGGGTGTATGGATACTTTGTCAAGTAGTAACCAAGATGAAGATAAGAAAACAACTGGTTTATTGATTTGCTGATGAGTTAACCAAAACGTAAAAATCTTTTTACGTAGTTTGGCCGTTTCTTATATGAGCAATGCTAGAAGCCTAGAACCACATAAATAATCCACAAAAAGAATTCACACACTAACGTGTCAGCAGGTGATTGGCTGAATCAGAGAGAGGATAGATAAACTGCCACAAAATGACACGTCAGCGTATGGATTCTTTATGTGGTTGTAACATTTCTCTTCTTATATATGTAATAAAATTAAGTGAAACACCAAGATTGATAATAAACGGTTAATGTAAATGAAATAATATCTCGTAGGATACAAGATTTCTTCCTAAAAACCAATTCAATCAAGAGTAGAACCTAAAAACCCAACATCGATACACATCCCAATCATTGAGAGCTCGTCACAGGTTGTTAAAGTCTAGAAACCGTGTGCACCCTAATAATTGGAGACGAGGTGTGGCCGAGAGTTAGGAACTAAGGTCCGATCTACAGAGTAAAATGTGGTGCAGCTAATACCACAACTTAAACCATCATTTTGAAAAAGACCTTGTTAAACATTAGTCAAATATCTGATATCGACTTCGCTATGTAGAAAACTTTGCATCATTATTAATTGTCCACTTAAAGAAACCTATCATATACAAGTCAAATATGAAAACGATTTGTGAACAAAGACACTTTCATCATTCATCCATATGAGGTTAAAACAAAATAGAGAAGAAAAAGTTGCACTAAACAAATTTGACTACCTAGACTTAAATTTCAAAGGCTACCAAACATTCACAATAACTATAGTCTATAGGGAGGTTGTATCTAATTAATTTAGCAAGAACAATGATAATGATTTTAATTAAGATGGCTGAAATGTTAAAAAATTTCATAGAACCATTTCGGTTGAGTGGACCAAGATTCCAAGATGGCGTAAGCAAAGGAAAAAAATTAATCCTCTGCAGGGGTACACTTGCTCAAATCTTAAGGCAATAACTTCGTAGCAGTATAGCACACGTACACCTTCACTATATAACTCATAAACCCACAACCCTTTAATCACTCATACAGTGATCACACACACTCACAAAGTGCTCAATACTTCTATGTGAAAGAAGAAAAAACAAAGAAAACACACACACACACAGACACATACACAAAACCCTCAAAACCCTTTGGTTCAAATGTCTTATTATACAGTCTTTCTTCTTTTAAACTTATTATTTTCATCATTTCTTCACACAACTTACACACAAAACTTAATCTTACCATTAAAATACCAATCTTTGTCATCTATAACATCCCCTCAAAAACAACCTAACAAGTTATCATTCCACCATAACGTTTCCTTAACAGTCACGTTAACTGTCGGGTCACCACCACAACCTGTAACCGTAGTACTAGACACAGGCAGTGAACTTTCATGGCTAAGATGCAAGAAAACACCAACAACACCATTATGGTTCAACCCTTTACGTTCTACCTCGTACAAACCTGTTCCTTGTGCCTCAAGCACTTGCAAAACCCGAACACGAGACTTTAACGTGCCTGTTTCTTGCGACACAAGGAAGCTATGTCATGCTATTGTATCATACGCTGATGCAACTTCAGTTGAAGGGAATCTTGCGGTTGATACTTTTAGGTTTGAGAATTCGGGTCAACCCGTTGTATTCGGGTGTATGGATACTTTGTCAAGTAGTAACCAAGATGAAGATAAGAAAACAACAGGGTTATTAGGTATGAACCGTGGGTCGTTATCATTTGTTTCGCAAATGGGGTTTCCTAAGTTTTCGTATTGCATATCGGGTAAAGATTCGACAGGTGTTTTATTGTTCGGAGATGTTAAGGTTTCGTGGTTAAGACCATTAAGTTATACGCCTTTAGTTAAAATGTCTACACCGTTGCCTTATTATGATAGAGTGGCTTATACGGTACAGCTTGACGGTGTTAAAGTTGGTGGAGTTGTTTTAAGTTTACCTAAATCGGTTTATGTACCTGATCATACTGGTGCAGGTCAAACTATGGTGGATTCGGGTACACAATATACGTTTTTGCTTGGCCCGGTTTATACGGCTTTGAGGAATGAGTTTTTGAAGCAAACTAAATCGGTTTTGAGGGTTTATGAGGATTCGGATTATGTGTTTCAAGGTGCTATGGACCTTTGTTATCGTGTGGATAGGAAGCGAGTTGGGTTGCCTGTGTTGCCTAGTGTGACTATGATGTTTAGGGGTGCCGAAATGAGTATCTCGGGTGAGAGGCTATTGGTTCAAGTCCCCGGGTTGGTTAAAGGAAATGATCAAATACATTGTTTCACGTTTGGGAACTCGGATCTTTTAGGGGTTGAAGCTTATATTATCGGACATCATCATCAACAAAATATGTGGATGGAATTTGATCTAGCAAATTCGCGTGTCGGGTTAGCTGAGGTTAGGTGTGATGTAGCAAGTAAAAAGCTTGGGATGGGCATTTGAGTGATGGGTCAAGTGGGGCAATTATTGACTCTTTTGGACCATGGATCAAATCAAGTCAAGGTTTAAAGATGGGTCGGGTGGGTTCGGTTATTCAACCTTGTCCCAACAAACGGGTCGGTTGGGTCAAGGTTCAACGAATTGGACAAGTGTAAAGTCATGGTTTTTCGGTTTTCTCGCGTGTTTATTTTGTGTACATTGTAAATTTGTAAGAAACTGAACATATCACGTTTAAAAACAACAGAGTTCAGTGATGTATTTAAGATGTAGCTAACTTGATTTATTGGTCGGTTTTGAATAATGGTGTGTTAGATTTGTTATAATATGTAAGAACATAGCATATGTGTTAAAAAAAGATTTTTTAATGTGTGACCCATATGCTGGTCTTATGGAAGTGAGATATGGTGTTTGACATACAGGGGAAGGGTTTGCTAAAAAATGATAACAGAGGAAGGCTGAATGAGATCCACCTTAAAAGACAAAAAGAAGAGTTATGTCCATACATCTTTTCATTTTTCTCTACTGAGCAAATACTGTTCTAGAAAGGGTTTTAAAAAAATGTTTATAGAATACAAAAAAGTTTATAAATTGAGTCACCTAAAGCTTTATAATAACATGGAATCTCTAAGTTTATAAAAATTTTCATTGCAACTAAATATGTATAACTCATTTAATACATTTTTGATTCATATAGCTTTTAATTAAAAGTTTAAACATAGTGATAAAAGTTTACAAAATGAAAATTTATAAGTTAAAAGTAAAATATAACATGGAAATTATATAAATCTTTTAAAAAAGTTTACTATTGTAGATGCCCTTGATAAGCTCACGTTAATACAGTTTCAGATATGACGTGAAAGGTAAATCAAGCTCATCGAGATATCTTAGCAAGCTCATCGAGATATCTTAGCAGATTAACGGCTCAAATACGTCATCCGTCTTATATATTATGAAGTTTTTCGAAATAAATTAAACATTTCATTTTTGACAGTTAACCTACCAACAACTTAATCTGTAAAAGAGATACATATGATGGAGATAAATATATATAAAGCTGAAACAGAGGCAAGAAAACATGTATATGTAAGGATACAACATGGGGCAACGGATAAAACAGAAACACACACATATAAATACAACCAAAACCATATCAAAACACCACATATGAAAACATCGATAAGATTCACATGGGTGGTAAAAACTAAAAGTCTAGCAAACACATCAAAGTACATACATACAGTTAATTTTTTAAAAAAGTTTATGGAAATAGAAAGTTATACTTTGTTTTTACCCTTTTGAAGATGATTTGATCAAATTCACTTTTTACCATCCCATAAATAAGATACCATTGGATGTATGATGTATCCCATATGTTTGGTGAATAGGGGACCATCAAGAAATATCTTACCAAACAAAATTCATGCAATCAATAAAAACTTGTGTTTTTGAGACCACTCATAATTTTGGATTTTACCCCTTTGTAGTCCCCGTTTTTACTCCTCCTGTAACCTTTACTTGAAATGTTTTATAACCTGTTATAGAAACTTTACCACTTCAAAGAGTTAGCTTTGCAATCTAAAAAATGCTAGTGGCGCAACTTGTTGCACGTTTGACTTCAACCAATATGTAATTTCTATTTTGATGATATACAAATTATCTGTATATTTATTTCTAAATCATTAATAGCTATGACATACATTAGTACTCGTAGGAATTATCTGACTATGTTACTATTCACTCAATGAGTCGCGTAAATTTCAAAATGTGTTATCGGAATTATGTCAAACCTACATCAACCAAATTGATGCAATCTTTTAGTCAACAAACGAGACAATACAGTTATTATTACTCATTTGGCGATAAAAGATTTTTGACGGTGAAAGATTGAAATTAATCATGTTAACAAAGCTGAAAAGGAAACTTAGCAACGGCGTTATAAATGTTGCGTAGCGAAACAAATAGAAGGTACACATTTTCAATGTTTTAGAAACCGATTTTTATAGCGGTCCAACCGAACTTCCCATTATCGGTTCAACCAGATTTTTTTATTTTTTTAGAAAGGCAACATTTTTTAAGAAACCAACCAAGAACAAGATAAAAAAATGACAACCCGCCTTCTTGAAAAGACAAGTAAAAAAGATGAGCCCCAAATAAAACCACCAGAAAATACACAACAAAAACTAAAACATATACCTGATCCAAACAAGGACCTGCACTATAACTATCCCACTAAAACCAAAGACCACAACAGATTGTGGAACCATCAGTGCAAACTACAATGTAATGCACAATACCAAAAGAAGTACACAGCCACTGGTCCACCCACTATTGCAACCCATGGAAGAAACTGCAAGAGGGTAAAAGAACACTCAAAATGGAGGGAAAAAAACAACAAAAATACCAATCTCTACTCTTACAAACCGAATTAACAAAAAACGACACAAATTTCAGCCATTACCATTATCTACTTCGCGTGCAGATGATTTTGCACGCCAACTTTTTTTGCACACCGTGTGCTACGTGTCTCATTTTTATTGATTAACTATTAGACTATATATATTTAAAATAATAATAATAATAATAATAATAAATAAATAAATAAATAAATAAATAAATAAATAAATAAATAAATAAAAAAAAAAGGGGATAAACCACTAAACATTTTCGTTTGCTCTCCCACTTCAATTTGCACGTAATGATGAGTAGTCAACTTAAAGAAACAAAACATTTTAGTTGTATATATTCTACCAAACGATTGAATAAGAAGTTTAGATTTTCATATAGAAAGTTAGATTTTAGATTTTTTCAACTAGGCATGCAAATAGCATGGAGATCATATTGATTTGTACGTACATGACGTGGCACATACTAGGTGTGCAAATAACATGGAGAGCAAAGTGTTTTGCAAATACAGATGACGTGACACATTATTAGCCGTCACTTTTCTAGGCATGCAAAAACTCATTTCCACGCACAACTACGTGTCACCTTAATAAACTTTCATTTTAATCATTTTAATTAAACTCAGCGTGCAAATGAGTTTGGCGATCAAACATATTTGCACATAATGCCACGTGTCAAATTATAATCCAATCCTAAGTTGATTAGATTACATGTGTATTAATCATAAAGTGAGAGCGCAGATCATCATGGTGTGCAAAACATATTTGCTCGTATAGTAGCTTTTGTTAACATTGGTTTCAATGGTTCATTTTTGTAACACACTGATCTAAATGTCTATTTTGAAAATTTTCACCTCAAAATGGTGTCGGACACACCCACTAACACCATAATGAGCACTTAAATCCACTGTCATCCCACAGACAAGATTAAGAAACTAAAAAAAATTAATAAACTATCACAACAAACTGACATCACACAAGAACTTCTGCAGCAATTGATATCATACGAAAAACATGCAAAACTTGTTGAACTTGCTGTAGCCGAACATAAGACAAATTGTAATCTTATTGCATCCACTGAAATCACATGAAAAAGCTTGCAGAACTTGCTCTAGCTGAACATAAGACAAACCGACCATTATTGCAGCCACTAACAACACACAAAAAAACTTGTAGAACTTGTTGTAGCCGAACATAAGACAAAGT
The DNA here is from genome assembly GCA_014162995.1 of Artemisia annua. Taxonomy (NCBI): domain Eukaryota; kingdom Viridiplantae; phylum Streptophyta; class Magnoliopsida; order Asterales; family Asteraceae; genus Artemisia; species Artemisia annua. The sequence continues at coordinate 62,774 of LBNU01037673.1, forward strand.
GAACCATTACTGCAGCCACTGATATCACACGAAAAAACTTGCAGAACTTATAGTAGCCGAATATGATACAAACTGTAACATTATTGTATCTGAATATTTGGAGAGTCCCATAACTAATGTTGCCATTCTATCACTTTAGATTTCTTTGATCTTCTCATTATCCATTCGAAACTTTTTAGTTGACTGCCTTGAACAATCTTATCAATACTAAATACTTTTTTACCGAATATAAGGGCATTTCCTTATTTCTAAATGAAGTACCCCGACGTCTAAATAAACGCTTGCCAAACACTAGATAAAAAAGGTGGGAAATAAAATTTCCACTATACGAAAATAATTCTTCAATAGCGAACACATTAGCAATCTCTGCCTTCCATTAATTGAATATTTTGGACCACTCACTCATCACTAAATCACACGTGACCAAGCAACAAGCACATGTTTTCACATTATCGTTACAACAAAGAAATAAATCCGAATCCAAATTGATCCCTCTTCTATCAAGTTTCACTTGGACCGAAAGTCTACCTTTTAACGCCTTCACACGAAAATGTTGACTTTCTTAGGCAATAACTTATTCCAAAGCGTTTCTTGACCTCCATTTTCCCTCGATCAAACTTGTTAGTTCTTTAACTTTGAATTCGCCGTCCACTGGATTACGGTAACTATCCCGGCCTCCAGATCAACCATGGTTTTAAAATAACCCCTTAGGGGTGCCCTAGTTGCAAATTAGCTTAGGACTATCACACTAAAATATGGCAGGTCTAAAGTTCAATTAGTGCTAGGTGAAAACAACCCTTAAGTGGTGACACCAACCTCCTTAAAAGGGAGAGCTTTACCTTAATTGAGTATTTGTGGCGGTGAGTTTAAACCCCGTTGATTAGTCGACCATAAGATCTTATCCTATTAATAAAGTAGGCAAAAATGTCGAAAAAAATGCGGAAAATAAATTATAAAGTTTGATATACCAAAAATAGTAAAAGACAAAAAAATAAAAAAAATAAAGAACAAAAAACTATAAGAAAATGTTTTTTCCTGTTAATAAGTGAGTAAAAGAAGAGTAAGCGGGGGTGTTTCTTTTTTCATATGAACCACTTAATGTGGACCTAATTCTTTAATCTCACTTAATAGAAAGACCCACCAAAGCTTTGTCCTCCTTTATAAGAAGAAGTTAATTAAGTTGTTAATATGAAACCACTTAACTTGGTAAATACCCCAGAGTTAAAGGTAGCAATAATACCACCCATTTCAAAATGGTAGTATAGACTAATAATTTAAATAGTGGACTCAAGAAGATACAGGCAGCTGGTTGTATGAACGGCGTGCAGCCAAAAAGCCACGACCACATAACCGCGTTATGCAAGTTGACCTTGTTGAAAATTTTAACATATACTAACGAGACAGATTTTGTAACAAAGACACTTTATTTTTCTATTATTCACCAGCCCACCACATGACCACAATATTATTGTTAAATGAAAAAACAATTAATGCTCATATTTTGCTACAGGTGCACCGAGACTATTATACAAGTAAAACGTATATGTATCTCCAACTTTCATTGATATAAAATTTAATGCAACTTTTACTCCAAACTTATCCCATATATCTTCTTTTCTACACTATAATCATGTCTATTTTAACTTCACGTTTTATTTTATCCCACATCCTGTTTGCTCCATTCACTTCGAAAGCCACCAATTATTTTGTTGACTTTACGCAAGTACAAACAGAAACAGAAACGCAAAGCTATCTATGTCTTATCGTGGCTTTACACAAGTCATGGAGATTAAAAATGAGGAAAGATATGCATGAAAAGTTGCTCAAATCTCATTATGATATCAACAACAAGGATTAGGATTGTCTCAAGTTGAAAAAACAAAAAGAATTTCTTTTGATTTGAGCCATTGAATTAAATCCAATGGCTTACAATCACTCAACTTGACTCAAGTTGATTTTTCAACTTGAGAGGATCTCCCTCCCAACAACAAACATAGAAAACATAGATGCTTTGTGCCTGACAGTCCACATGGTAATAAGTAGTGGTGTTACATGTGAATTCGGCAACTGCCGTCATTTTACTTTTGATTACAAGTTATGTTTGTGTATTTGTAGTTTTATATAGTAATAAAAAAAGCAAAACAAAAATTACACCTCATATATTTAGCTTAAAAATTCAAAACTAACAAATTAAATCAACTTTTAATGCAAGAAAAATTAAACCAACAAAAAATTCAACTTTTAATGCAAGTAAGAAAAATCAAACAAACAAATTAAATCAACTTTTAATGCAAGTCTCGTACTCTGGGCAAGAACGGCCCAAGCTTGCTGAAAAAAATAAAATAAAATAATAAAATAAAATAAAGGTTACTTGCTTTATTAACAAATAAAAAAATTTCTTTTAAAATTTGAACACTTTATCATATAAATACCATATCATTACTTCTTTATTTTTATACACACGTTAAAACTCGTTTTTTCTTATACACTATACCCAAAATTATCGAAAAGTTTATGAATTATTTTTCCAAAAAATTGTAATCAAAATGTCACGAACCTGATATCTAAGCCGGTCCGGTGATATTACTCAAACTGCAGCTAGCCCATTTATATTGGGCGACAAATTCTTTTAAGCCATTAAACAATATCTTATTGGGAAGTCTATTTTCAAGCTCAATTTAAGGCGTTTTCCACATAAGTTAAATAGTTGTTTAACTTGCTTTGTGATCTTATATGTTAGAATCCTTTATTGAATTATTTGCATAGAATAATAAGTTAATCGATTGATGATGGAGCTTTAGGGGGCGTTTGGTTCGTTGTAATTCATTGTAATCCGTTGTAATTGTAATCTGAATTACATACCAATCATGTTTGGTTGGCAGAGTGGAAGGAATTGTAATTCAGATAACATTACGGTGACTGTTTGGTTTGCGTTGTAATTGTAATTTAGTCACTCCAATTACAACAAGTGAGGGAATCCAGATTACATAAGAAGTTGGATGGAAAGTTTTGAATTACGTTGTAATTCAAAATTTGTATACTTTAAAACATCAGTATTATTATTATTATTATCATTATCATTATTATTATTATTACTATTATTATTATTATTATATTAAAATAATAAATATTAATAATAAAATAATAATAATATTAATTATTAAAATAATAATATTAATAATAAAATATTAATAAATTAGCAATAATAATAATAATAATAAAATATTAATAAAATAATAACTATTATAATAATATTAAAATAATAATAAAATAATAATAGTAATAATATTTAAATAATAATGATATTATAATTATTATTATTATTTAAATATTATTATTATTATTATTGTTGTTATTATTATTATTATTATTATTATTATTATATTTTTTATCTTATTATTTTATTATTTTTATTAATATTTTATTATTTTATTATTATTATTTCTATTATTATTATTATTATTATTATTATTATTATTGTTATTATTTATTATTATATTATTTTAATTATTATTATATTAACTTTTTAAGTTAAAAAAAAAAAAAAAAAAAAAAAAAACCCTTAATTCCATTGTGTTGCGAATCAACAAAACACATCGACAGATTTAATCAATTACAATTACAACACATTCCAATTCCTTAAATTACAATTACATCAAATTACAATTCCTTTCAAAGATTACAATTCCTTCTTAAACATTCTGTGAACCAAACGCCCCCTAGTGTTAACTAAGTGAGTGTGATTCATTCAATGAGGTTGTATCGAAAAGTTAGTAACTTGTTGAAGTGATTATGTAAGTTGCTATTGATTATTATATTGACTGTGGCATTGTTTATGTATTACCAGTAGTTATTAAATGGATTGTAGGTACGTTATTGGGATTTCTGTTTATTGAAGTGATCGTGTTAATATTTTATACGTAGTAAATGAATTGTTGCTAGATGTCGGATGCAAACAAGTTGGATGAAGACATGGAAGAAGGAGAAGACCGTATAAGTGCGTTACCAGATTGCTTAATTCTTGAAATTCTTTCTCATTTTACCTGAAACAAAAGAAGATATTAAAACAAGTACACTCTATAAGCGATGGCAACATGTTTGGACTTCGCTACTTCAGTCCATAATCTCATTCTTATACAACGTGCCTGTATGTATTTTAATGGTCGTACGCTCTATGATATCTTTTCAAGCATCGACTATACCCTAGCCCAATGTCAGCATGTGAAGCTCAACAAATTCTTTGTTGATACTACTTGCAGATTTTGATTTGAATCTCAACTCATACATTGAATTCGCCATGCGATTAGTTGTAAAGTCCAAGACCTTCAAATAGTATATAACGAGGACTTGTTGCCTGAGTTTGTGTTGCATAATCTGGAACGTTTTTCACCAATTCATGTTTCACTTATCTGAACGTGGAAGAGTGCATTTTTATAACCAAGTAAACTTACAAGTTTGACGATTTCGTATGTGAAGTTAAATGAAGATAAAATTCAAAATTTATTATCTAGGATTCCTATACTGGACACACTCGAGTTAAAAGCTTGCTATGGTTTTAGGAGGCTTTATATCACTTCAAAGAGTGTTAAAAAGTTGGTGTTCTCTCGACATGGTGATTATCAGATTCAATTTACTAAAATCCAGTGTTGCAAAAATCGGCCTACAAGGCCGATTAATCGGCGATTACAAGCTACAAGGCCCTGGAACTTGGAGAGATTTACAAGGTAATCGGCCGATTAATCGGCGATTACAAGGTTTAGGGCCGATTAATCAGCTAAAAATCGCTACAAGGCCCTCGACCGCCTCAGTACCGATTCACGATTTTTGCAACATTGCTAAAATCAATGCTCCTTATATTATGTCATTAGAGCTCAAAATTTACAGCTTGTTTCTTCATATTGTGTTGTAAACATGCCTTCCTTAGTCATAGCCAATCTAAATTATACACTTCAAAATTCAAATGTATGATCTTATTTATGGAGAAGTGGAAGAAAATCTTAAACTACTATTACAAAAGCTTTGTCACGTCAAAGAGCTGCATAAGGAGAAAATTGTTCAAAGGTAAAATTTCCTCTTTCTTTTTGTTAATTATAGGGTAAATTACATAGTCCCTGTGGTTTTAACATAATTTCACATTTAGTCCCTAACTTTTAGAAATTACACTAATAGTCCTTGTGGTTCTTAAATATGCACACCTTTGGTCCTTAACACTATTAGCACTTTTAAAATGACAACAATACCCTTTTGTTTTTGCCCAAACACCCTTTAACAAAAACTTTTATAACTCTCTACCTAATATCTAAACACCTCTCATCTTTAGCCTTATCTAATTATTTTTTCTAAAAAAAGGTTAAGAAAAATAAAATAAACATAATATTAGCTTAACATTATTGCTAACACATGACCCTAAAAATATAAAAACCCTTAGAAACGTACTAATATAAATAAATAAAGTGATAAAAAAAAAGATTCTCGTCTTGACGAATATCATAAGTAACAATTACAAGTACTATACAAACCAATTGTGCATTGTTAAATTGATGACACTTACGCTCAGTTCTCGAGTTTTAAGTGAAGGGAAATGGAAAAGAATTGGAAAGGGAAAAGAAATGGAAAAGGAAAGTAAGAGTTAGTTGTTATGTTCTTGAGATAGAGAAAAGGGAAATGAAAGTAATCATAATCATGTTCTTGAGTGGGAGGAAAAGGAAAATAACTTGATGAAATTACATATATGCTCTTTAGTTGTTAATGTAAAATATTTTAAAAATGGTATATTAGTCTTTACACAACAACAATTTCCATTTTCTTTCCCTTTCCGCCCAAAAGTGGGAGGAAGATTTACTTAATAAAACATCCTCCCTATTTCCTTTCCACTTCCATTTCCTTCCTTAAAAAAAACTCAAGAACACAAAAAACTATCAATTTCCTTTCTTTTCCTCTTCCTTTCCAACTCGAGAACTGAGTGTTATTGTTTTTCTCACATATACCTTTTCTTTTTTTCTTTTTTTCTTTTTTTTTTTAATCTGTACCAACGGTTTTATATGAATCAACACTTTAAAAAGATGATAAATATAATGTCACAAAAATTTGAATTACACATTAAAGAATCTCCATATATATTATGTAACTTCTCATTCACTTAAAAGTTATATATATATATAACACTAGCTTATAGACCCGTGGTAACCCACGGGTTTTTAGATGAGATCGTGCAAAAAAAAGAGTTTAGTGTGTGTAAACAAAGTAAGAAAAAACCACAAAGTAAACAGGATAAATCATTTATTTGAAAGAAATATCAACTAATATAATTCAATGATAGTATGGAGTACAATGCTTCTAACTAAGAATGTAATAAACGGTCATGCACACGTGCTCCAATCTTGATAACGTAGATGAAAAGCAAATCTTGACAGCCTTGGTAAGGCAATGAGCATTTGTTGATAACCTAATAAGTAAAAGAAGAAAGTGTAAGTAAAACATTTTTTGTGATTGATAATATATGTAGAATCAAGAAAACGTTTTGTGTGATTGACAATATATCTAAATTTGAGAAATGGAATAAAACATTTCATATGTATATTATACATACCTCTTGACCTTGTTCAGAAATAAAAAGAACCAAGTACCATATGTTGAATCATTTAGTCAGACAACACTAAACCTAATTAGTGATTGCGCTCAATGATGTTAAAGGCTCAACACTAAATAATAATGCTCAATATGTTCACAAACAAAAGCATCTATTATCTAACTAAAAAATGTAAGAAATGCATCAGCGCGAAATCGATATTAGCAAAAGCACTAAATGTAAGAAACGTACCAGCATCAAATGAATATAAGCAAAATCACTTTTGGAAGGAAAGAGTACTCATTAGGAAATTAAACAAAATACCATGATGAACCTCACAGTGTATCTAACATTCACAAATTAGTTGATAAATCATGAGTCCTAAGAAACCGTTGGAATTATTTATAAGTTTGATAAAACCGCCAAAAGTATATTAAGAGTAACAACCTTTCAACTTGGAAGTCAGTCAAAACCAAAGATCTCAAGGCTTAAGAGCTAAGCAAATATCAAGGTTGGAAATCTTGTAGATGGCGTTGGTGTCAACTTCTCCTCAAATGGTAAAGAGGGACTTGGGGCGCCAATCGTATTGGATAAGAGCATTTGGCTTGCCGAGGTTGTCGTATCTAGCCTTCACTATCGTCAATGGGTCTAAAGCATGCTGGGTCCCAAATGTGATTGTGTTCAAATTGGTTGCGAATTTATGGTTCAAGGGCTTCACAATCTGGTAGTACCAACTGTTCAATGACTCTCCCTTGTCATTCTTGTATAATCTGATAGTATGTGTTTGAGCTCTTTAGGACAATCTCTTAAGCTGCTCTTCAAACCACGAACATCGATTATATT
>LBNU01037673.1:70950-86763 GCA_014162995.1 Artemisia annua
TTAAAAAAAAAAAAAAAAATTTTTAAAAAAAAAAAAAAAAAAAAAAAAAAAAAAAAAAAAAAAAAAAAAAAGCGAAAAACAGCAATGGATAAGAGGGTGTTTGGCAAAACTATACTGTGAACCAAAAAGCCCTTCTAAACAGTTTAATAAGCAACGCAACACATCCATTAAGAGTAGTTATTCAAATGAGAAAACCCATATAGCCCTTAAACGAAGTTTTATAAGAAATCCCAGATAGCCAAAACATAATTAAACGGATACGCCGTCCCAAACAACCATCTAAGTGTACAACACGGTATAATAAATAAGACTACAACAATTTTTCTTATTACGTTGTTGGACTTGGACTTAGTTAGTCAAGTATAACCACATTCTCTTATTTTACCGGGTTAAAAGTCTTTATCCAAAAAAACCACATTCTTACTTTGGAAGGCAATAACATATCTACACTAAGAAATTTCAATTTTCACTTCCATTATTTAGTTAGTAAAGGTAAAACGCGCCCGCTTCACTCAGTTAAATTGACAACATAAAAAAAACGCATCCAAATTGTTGTACTATGTGATTGAAATCTAAATGGTAAAAAAAATATCCAAACTATTGCGGTTTTGATATACATGGGTTTGATTTAGGTCACGGTTAACGAATCGAGATGAGTATCACCAAAAAAAATAATAATAAAAAAAAATGGATGTGTTTATCTTGCAACTTTGAAGAGTCATATATGTGCTTACCATGAGAAAGTGATCAAGTTGCTTGTGGGGTCAACTAACGCTCTATCATCCAGGATCAGATTACTACCTAAAATACCATAAAAGGAAGACATTACTCTGTAAAAAATAATAATAATTAAAATTGAAGGAAAATTTTCTATTAGTTCAATGGAAATAATAGCTGAACGTTACAAACTCTCTGTCAACACAAAGATAAAGAAGCTACTACGAATGTACAAATATGAGTATAATTAAAACCATATACTTTCATTATACCTATTATCCATTCTAATATCAAACTAATCATTATATCTATCATGTTACAGCTTTGAAAACTGTTCTCCAGATGCTTTATCAGTTTCATTTTTAAGAGATAACTTTCAGTAAAACAAATCAAATGGGTCAAAGCAAGTATAAAATATAATAATAAGCATGCACTGGTTTAGGACATTATCCAACCCATAAACTTTTTTACATGTTTACCACATGTAGATAAATAAATCGATTTAGGATTTCTACCACCGTTGTGATGCGCGAGAGATCAATAGAGCTGAAAAGATATACAAATGTCGGTTTAGGATTTCGACCAGGGTATGCACAATTTCTTTATACTACGAAACGTTACAATTTTTTTACCACACAACATTTATATTTTAATCAAGAGAAGGACAAATATAGGTTTTTCGAACAGGGTAGGCCCTAATATTACAGAATATTTTTAAGATCGATAAGCAGATCTAATAAGCAACCTTAAATTACTTATTCATAATAAAAAAAAATAGCCTATTCAAACATAACAAACAAACGGATTATTTTTAAGCAATCCCAAACACCCCTAATACCAGCTATTTCAAGTCGAGAACTAACTATAAGAGATCTTACGTTTATATGACCAATTCCATGTACTCATTATAGGTGTTGAACACCTCTCAGCCATTGCTACTACACCAAATTTATTGTCTTAAGCCATTCAGTTACACAAAATCCAAATATTCATTGTAGGTATTAACACAGAACAAATGCTAACGTCTTAAGCCATTGCATTTTATAGTAATGGGTTTAGGTATTACCGCTAAGAAACTAAATGCAAACCTCAGTCATAGGTATTAAGACCCGAATATATGATGGATTACCATCCGCATCTAATTCCGTTAGTTTTTTAAGACCCGAATATATGAAGTGCTTAATTTCAAAATGCACTACATTAATTTCAATCCATAGTTTTTAACTATGGGATAATATAACAGATATGTTACCACAAAGCCAATCAGGCCGAACTGTAGTGGCTAGTCTGGTGTTATTCAGATTTCAGAGGCTTCATAAGAAACCCACAGGCCCACAATACAACAAATCTATAAAGCCTGAACTTCTTTTATATTGAATTCAGAACATGCAAATGTAGATAAACAAACAAAGTACCTGACCAATGTCATTTCTTTTGGCATGAGTCTCATCACCATTAAGCATACCATCCTCAGCTTCACCACCAGGTACCATAAGGGCGATATCATCGGTCCATTCTTCTTCAAGGAAAGGTGCATACCGTCACCATTCGGTGGTACCAACCCACTTGTTTTTTAAATCCTACACAACACAAACGAATCCTTCGCCCCTAAAACCAACAATAATAACAATCAGTTCAATGAAGATCTCGAAAAGGGTACAAAACTAACTCATCACTAAAAGTTATATACCTGTGTTACTCCGACACGATGTAATTCTTGATCTAAAAGGAGATACTCATGCATCCCATCAGGGGCTCGACCATTATGGAACACAAGTGTTTTCTTCATCCCTATGGCCTAAAGAAGTACCATTCTTGATCTCGTGTCCTCAATGGTGAAAATTCTATAAAACCCATAAAAATTACAAAAGATCAACATTTTATCTTGAACATATACTATGACTGGTTACATAACATTTATAAGCTTTTCAGCAAAAGACACCCAAACCCAATAATCCAGCAACATCCCCATAAACTTGACCCTAACACCCAAACCCAATGAAGCCTAAACAACAAAGATATGGGTCAATATATAGTACCTAATGTTCCTCTTCCGTAAGCATTCAGAGTACTTTCATAGCCATGACTCACCACCCACATAGCCTTTCATGCCATGATGAACCATATCGTTTTGCGTCATGATTTGTCTGCCTACAAACACAAGTGACACAATTATTTAAAAAAAAAACTATTGGACATCAAAAGTTGCAACAGAAAGCAAGAGCAGCAATGCCAACAAATAAGAAGCATCACTTACACATTAAGCATGTCTTTTTCTTTCAAGCATTTCATCAAACTATTGGTGTGCGTCCAGTAATTGTGATCAAAATCAAATGAAGAACCCTATAGAAAACTCAATAAAAGAAACACACAAATCAAACAACCAAATCCAACTATTAGAAAAATAAGCTCAATGATAACAAATTTGATAGTAGTAAATTTACCGGCATCTTCTCCCATTATTAGGGTTGATGTTAATGATTGAATCAAATATATACACACCAATTTGTAGGTTATTTTTGGGGTTTTTTTTTTGAATGCGTTGAAATTAATTGGTGACTTGTAACTGGCGATTGATTTGTTTGCCTCGACATTTAATGGTGATTTGTAACTGGCGATTGATTTGTGAGAGAACCGTATGGAAGAAGTTTTGTGGTGTTTGAATTGAATGTGAAAAAGAAGAGCGTATTTGAGAAATATGATTGCAGTGGGTGTTTGTACATCGGAGGTAAATATGGTAGGTACACGTCAGAATATTAATTGGAATTTTAATGCTCCAAGCTTAAGAGGGTGGTACAAAACTCCATTTTATTAGATAACATAGATTCACTGGGATGTTCCCAGCTACAGTGTTTTATTAATTTTTATCGCCCAGCTACAGTAACTAACGGTCGTTAGTTATTGTAGCAACGACCGTTAATTTTTTTTCTTTTTTTATTTAGTTTCCGCCTGCGATTGGTCCTTCGTCTTACAGGTTCGTTGCACATTTAGTCCTTATAACTAACGGTCGTTAAGTTATTTAACGACTGTTAGCTAATGACCGTTATCTTTAACATTTTTTTTTTAAATTCGTACGAAATTGGTTCTTCATCTCAGAGTTTCGTTGCATATTTAGTCCTCTCAAAATTTACATACTTTGTCCTTCATGCTATACGTCCATTGCAAAGTCAGTCCACTACAAGAAAAGGGGGCTTTTAGGACCCTTCTTTAGGACACTTTTTTAGATGGAGTCCTATAAAACATTTTATGCAACCATCTAACTTTTGAGTTCTATTAAATGGTTATAAGACACTTTTTTTAGTAGGGTCTTATTATCATGAAACAAAGTAGGACACTTGATATAAAAGTCCTATTATGTTAAGTTTTATAGGACTCTATTTCTTATGGTCGTATTAGATTAGAACTTTATATGACACACTATCTGTGTCCTATTATATGTTATTAGAGGACACTTATTAGTTGGGGTTTTATTTTAAGTAGACACTAGATACAAAAGTCCTATAACACCAAAATTTACTTGTGGTTTCTTCTATGTTAGTTTTATTTAACATAACTGGAACTTGCATATAAGTCTTAATAAAACTACGTTATATAATATGCTAGTTATTATAGAATACGACACTTGCAATATACGAAAGATATGTTAGTTTTATATAAATATGTTAGTTTATAAAACACAATAATATATCAAAGGAAAATGGTCAGATGAGTACTAAGTTGAAACGAAAGATATACAAAATAAGTTACACAGCCAAAAGATCCGTGTATAACCAATTCTACCATAAATCCAATCAAGCAATCTTAGCTACTCATTTTTTTGAAAAAATAAAAAAATAAACTTTCACCCTTTTTTTAAAAATTAAATATCTCGCAAACCGTAAATCGTTACGCAAAAAAAAAATGCCATCGCGACGAGAATTAAATTATCTTTCTATAGACATGCATTATTATATACTTTCGACGAACTTTTTTTTTTCAAAATTTCCGCACAGAAAAATCATATATGATTTGTAAAAATCATATATGATTCGTTAAAATCAAATCATATGTGATTTTTACGAATCATATATGATTTTTACAAATAATATATGATTTTTCTGGGCGGAAATTTAAAAAAACAAGAGTTCGTCGAAAAAAAATTCGTCGAAAGTATATAACAATGCATATCTATAGAAAGATGATTTAATTCTCGTCGCGTTGATATTTTTTTGTAGCTTGAAGATTTACCGTTTGTAAGATACGTTGTTTTTTAAAAAAATGTGAAAAATAAAAATGGATGCTATGATTGGTTCATTGATTCTATGACAAATATGAGTTCTATATTGATCTCATCTCTAGTTACACATGTTACGAACTCTTAAAATTACGAGATATACAAAATAAATTTCACATGCCACAAACTCTTAAAATTGGGGGTGTGTTTGTTAAAATTAGCAGTAAACAATAGCTGTGAGATATAGTCACAACTCACCGCTTCTTAAAAAAGCATAAAAAAATTAGTCTTTCAAAAAATTAGCTAAAGCTCACCGCTCTTTCGTGAAACGACTACTAAACTTTAAAATGCTCATTGCACACCGCTTCGCGTCAACCCTTAATGTGTAGAAACGGGATCGAATAGAAAGGTTGAGTCGTGTAAAAAGTCTAAAAGATGTTGTTAGCTTGACACGTGTCTACATGGATTACAATTTGTAAAGGTATTTTCGGAATACAACAAACCACTAATTTAAGGAACATCGGTCCCACATCAACGATTACCTTCAATAACAAATAAATTATAAGCCCGTTTGGTTTATAAATGGGTTGATGATTAGGATTTGGATTTTAATTTGAATTTGAATTTTTGATTTGGATTTAGTATATGTTTTGATGTAGTAATATCATTACGGATTCGTTTAATCTCATTAGATGTTCATTGACAGACATTATCAGTTTTTATGGCAACGAACATTGTGAAGTTCATCAGGTGTTATGTAATTTGGTTATTGCTCGATCGTAGTAAATATCTTATCTTCTTCATAACTATTTCGAATGTAGTTATGCAAAGAAAATGCGGCCATAATAACATCAATTTGAGTTTGGACACTAAACTTAACATTTTACCAAGTATTTTCCGTAGTTTCTGTAAATTCCAAATGACCTCTCAATATATATCATTCTGGTAGGTACTTGTTTGAAATAAAAGCTTGAAGTTGATGTTTCCAAACGGAGCTACTTATTTTAGAAGAGATTATTGTGATTATCAAAAAACCGATTTGAAGAAGCAGTTTTTTATATTGTGGCTTGTGAGTGAATATACTGGTTTATGAAGAGAAGATCTTGTTTGTTGAAAGTATTGGTTCTCAGTATTGTTGGTATCGACTCTGTGAGGTTCTCGGTTCTTGATGTCTATATCGATTGTAGGTTTATGTTCAATATACTGGCTATAAGAAGATGCAATTGTTGACACGCCTACTAGGTGTTTGATGAGATGTTTTAATGAGATTTTTTATAATTGTATACTCTCAAGGTGTTTATTAAATTAAATCATATTTTAGTAATTCATATTTTTTTCTTTTTCTTTTAGTATTTTGTAAAATTAATTTGAAATCATTTAATGACGTGGGAGTTTGTGTCCTTTGAGCCTGACGTGGGAGTTTGTGTCCTAGGCGTGTAATGACGAGTTTCGGTTGTATTGAGCATGTTTAGTGCGTATGAGCCCTTATTCAATTGGGATAAAGGTTCTATTCGCCATCAATATCTCATATGATTGGAGCATTATTGAGCCCGGTCCCGAGCTTGAACCTAATTTGGTGACTCATTTACTAAATAAACTCGAGTCTGAGCTTTATACCAAGGTTTTCAAGATTAGGATCTTACTTAGGATCATTTTCGTTTATGCAAGATTGGAATCGTACGATCGGATAAGGATCTTATAATCCTACTATAATGTCATTTTCTTAATAGTCTTGTAATGTTATTCAAATCTATAAATTCTTATATATCGTAAACACAAAATTATATGAATGTTTCAAGGAAATGTTGTTCTAAATTATGAATATAAAATGTTTAAGAATAATCTCATATTGTTTTTTAAATTCTATAAAAACGTAATCCATACCTTTGTAGTGTTTTAGTTTACGGTTCAAGAAAAGTAAGATCGGACCGGATTAGATCTTAAGATCCTATGGTTAAGATCGGGATCCTATAAGATCTTAAGCTTGATATGATCCTACATAGGATCCGAATTATTTTTGCTTTGTAGAATGGTAAGATCTTAAGATCAGGTTGGGATCTTAACAACTATGCTTTATACCAAAAGATAGAATATGCTTGAGAGTCAAACGAGTTTTAGAATATATATATCCAAATATGTTGCATATATGTTGTTTACATCATAGACGGAACGCATAAATCTTTTTAGCAATAATATGAGGGGATAAAATTTATTAGGCCGGATGCAAATAGGAAAAATAAGAGTTTTTTAATTAAACACTACAAAAATAATTCCATCGGGTCCCACGGCACCCCAATGTACTACTTACACATAATTTTATATAGGATGAATTGCATATATACTTAAAGAAACTTGTATATTTGCATAATTCTACAAAAATACAAGTTTTTAATGTATAATGTACAATGGTATTTAAGCATGGGAAAATATGCAAGTTTAAGTGAGTTCATAAGTGTAAAAGAGTCAACATGGAGGACTTATCTTGTAAATTCTAATCTCTGTAGCTCACCAAAATTGGGGGGAATATCAAACCCGCCATTTATTTAAGCAAAATTAAAACTGCGATTCAGGGTATACAAATTTTGGCGCTGCGAAATTGAAGGCTCCATGTTCTTCTAACACCTTTTAGGTTAGGTTACATTGATTAAATCAAAACGGCCGATACAGTTTGTGGTGCCGAGATTGAAGTTAGGGTTTCGGTTTGTCTTCAAATTCGAAGGTAAAGTTTTCTTTTTTGTGTTTAAGTTCAGAGTATAATCTTGTTTACTTAGTGAGTTATGTCAATAGCTAAGTGTTTGATTTTGCTTAACAACATAGTTAATGTTGATACAAAAGTTGGGCAAGGCTTGGCTTGAGTACCAATTCGGGTATTTAGTGCTTGGAACCTGCGCACTAAGAAAAACAAGAAACACCGTTAGGCTTATCGAGGGATTGTTTCCCCCGATTATCCTCCGGCGTGAGAGTAAGTAATCGAGTTTAGGTAAAGGGTTTGTGAATATTTTTTTTTGAATGCGTTGAAATTAGTTGGTGACTTGTAACTGGCGATTGATTTGTTTGCCTCGACATTTAATGGTGATTTGTAACTGGCGATTGATTTGTGAGAGAACCGTATGGAAGAAGTTTTGTGGTGTTTGAATTGAATGTGAAAAAGAAGAGCGTATTTGAGAAAAATGATTGCAGTGGGTGTTTGTACATCGGAGGTAAATATGGTAGGTACACGTCAGAATATTAATTGGAATTTTAATGCTCCAAGCTTAAGAGGGTGGTACAAAACTCCATTTTATTAGATAACATAGATTGTGGTTAAATTGTTGTATTTTTGGGTGAATGGGTGTTTTTAATAGTGTATTAATTGTATTAAATGAGTAGTGTCTTTTAAGTTTTATGTGTGCTTTAAGTACTTGTAAATAGTGTTTAAATACTTGTAATTTTTAGTGTAGGGGTGTTTTTAATGCTATTAATGTAGAATTGATAGAATTTTGGTCTGAATTTGCCTCCATGCATAAAGTGTTGTACACTATGCTTAAAGTGTTGTAAGTTTAAAAATTTTGTGCATTAAAGTGTTGTACACCATGCATAAAGTGTTGTAAGTCTGAATTTTTTTGGAGAGAGAGTCTTTCCTCTATTATAAGTAGTATAGATTAAGGGGTATTTTAGGCAAAACACTTTAGTCACTTTAAGTCATTTTAAGTTTTAAGAGTAAAAATAATACATTATTTATAAGTAGTATACTCGAAAAAAGAGTAACAGAAAAATTTATCATTATATATTCATTCGAGGTGCCAAAAAATACTATTAATTCTAACTTCAAACACTATTTCAATAAAAAGGTTAACAATTTATATTAGGGTAGTGATATTTACACATTCATTTTTACTTCATACACATAAAGTTTAGTTGTATGATCCTAATGGTCCCACTAAGTTTATATCACAACTCTACCAAACACTATATAAGTAAAAAGTTAAGATTTTATATTATTTTCTCGTAAACGCAAGATCATCCAACTAATTTTTTCATTTAACTGGAAGATTTGCCAATCACGAAAACATTATACTAATCTAAACATGTAGTACTGATATACGCCTTGGTATATTAACTAGCAAAGTTTTATCTCTTTAGCCTATGTGGGACAATGTTAAAATTTTTGATATGGCTTACTCGTAGTTGTGCATTTGTGAAATATATATATATATATACGAGAATTATTTACGATTCGAAACATAATATAAGTAGTTAGTAGAAGAATATACAATAAGTTAATATGACGAACATGGATAATGATTTATTAAACACCTGGCATGTCCATTGTCCTAGCATCGTAGCATAATTCATTTCGCTAGTCGAATGTGCTTTTTTATGCTTACTAATGAAGATGAGTAAATATAGGTCCTCTGTATTTCGAGTCTGAGGTCCATGGTTTGGGAATGGATCCACTAAGAAGAAAAATAAAAATAAGAAGAGTGAGAAATGTTTTCAGCCACATATTTAGGAGAATTTCATGGGAGATGCATCTCTTTTTGTAGGTGCATCTGAAATATGCGGCTGTGATTATTTCTCATTCTTCTCATCTTACTTTTATTTCTCATTTGATCCTTACTCTCCATGGTTTAGCATATTAACATCAACAAAGACATTTCGATATACTTATTGTACACTTACTTACGTGGTTTATCATAAGAAAATCAAATACGTATTTTGAACATGGTGAAAAACTGAAATTGCTATATACGATTGTTGAGGCATATAACTATATAAGTGTTCAATGATGAACATGGATGGCAAGAGTTATAAAACTGACATAGAAGTGTTCATTGTCCTAGCAATCTAGCATAGTAGCATTCGTCCATCGGTTGTTAAATGTGCTTATTAATGCAGAATAATGGGAAGGATCGAATATAGGTCCTTTAGTTTTTGAGTTTCAGGGCCATGGTTGTTTTGGATGGTTCGAAAATAACTAGGTGTATCAACAAATTAATTTCCATATGAAATGATGCAATATTTGGCGTAAACATAGGTTTTTTTTAATAAAAACAAAATAGGTGTTGTGAACATGGTAAAAATGCTATTTATGATCGTTTGTTATTGTTGTTTTAGGTGATAACTATTTAAAGCAAAAAAAAGAGAGTTAATTCTCAATTACATACAAGTAAAATAAAGGTTAAGTTTTTTTGTATTTCTTCACGATTGCAATATGTTTGACCTAAAAATGACTTTTTTTCATACAATATAAGCTAAAACTCTAACCAATTTAACCAAAGATGCCCTATGTCTTTACATTCTCATACTCATTTTCTTATAAAGTTATAATCATATTAGAATAGCATGAAGTAATCGAACCTAATTGTTGTGAGACGATATACGGAGTAGATGTTAGAAAACCACGAATTTAGAATAGATTTAGAATATGTTTTTAAAAAGTTATTAATTTTTAATATTAATCAAACTATATATTCGGCCCTAAAAGTAATAATGTTTGGAAGATAAAGCCTGAACCACTCAAAGACTCGCTTGTAAAAGCGTTCGTGTACTTTAGGGAAAATGACAATATTCGTTGAAAGTAAACATAGGAAACGGCGTTAAGAAAAAAAATGGAGATGATTGACAAATATTAATTACAGTATTGTTTTGTACACTAATGTACTAACAATTCACGCAAAATATATATACAATAAAACCGTTTGATTCATAATCAAAAAGTTATACTTTGCAAATTGATTAGCCACTTAGCTTTTAACGTTGATGTCCCTAGTTCAGTTCCTCCACGCTACTCATTTTTATTTTGTTTCTCTCTTTATATAAGTTGGTGAAGTATATGCGTTCTCGCTAATTACATACATCCATTTTTAATACGAGTTAGGTTGCTATTTAATGATAATTAAGTTAATAAAATGATTTGTTTGTTATGTGTAGTAAACTAGTAATACTATCAACTTAAACCTGTGTTACAATGTCTTCTTATATGGGTGTGTTTTTTCTTATATAGTCGTTTGTTTTCATAACTCAACTGATATATGTAAATGAATTGATGATCACAAAAAAATATGAATATAACTTGCTCCAAATTTATCAAGTGTCATTCAATTTCTACCAATTCATACGAGGGTAGGACAAAATTTATCATCGTCGCTTAAGGCACCAATAGTTACTATTAATTCTAACTTCAAATCTATTTTAATAAAAAGTTAAGAGTATATATTATTTTTTCACAATGACAGATACCCCCGACTAATTCTTTCATTTAGCCGGAAGATTTGTCAAACATGAAAACACAATAATAATCTAGACACAAATAACTCATATACACTATAGTATATTAACTAGCAAAGTTTTAGATCTTTAGCCTATGTGGGACAAACATGTTTCTAGTGTGTATCGGCTAACCTCGTTTGCTTCTACTTGTGGTTGTGTACTTGTGAAATATATGCGAGAATTACTCAAGGTTCAATGCAAAAATAGAAGAATATACAGAGTGGGCATTAACTTGTTCGTAATGATCATTAGTTAATGAGAAACGTGAATGACTAGTTATACGACAACATATCGATCATCTTAGAATTGTAGTATGAGTCATTTCGCATGTCGAATTGTAGTATGAGTAAATATAGGTCTAAAGTTTTTGAGTTTTAGGTCCATGGTTTAGAATATCAACATCAACAAAGACATTTCGATATAATTGTACACTTACATGCAATCAAATACATATTTTGAACATGGTGAAAAACTGAACTGATGCATACATATAATTGTTCGAGGCATAGAAGTGTTCATAATGATAAGTCAATGACAAACATGGATGACAAGAGTTATAACACGACATTACGTCTATTGTCCTAGCAATCTTGAATAGTAGCATTCTTCACAAAAAAATAAAAATAAATAAATAAATAAATAAAATTAAAAATAATAATAATAATAATAATGTATTCTTATACTATCAGTGTAATACAAATGAACTTGTTAAACATTGTTATTTAGTTTTCGAGGGAATTTCATTTTTTGAATTTTTATTTTCACATATATGTAAATCTTTCGTGTTTTTCAAAGGGGTTGAATATTCGTTATATCACAGGACCTTCAAAATTTACAATTTACAGGACAACCCTACTCATGAGGATCATCCTCACTAGTGAGGGCCACTACCTCATTTGTGGTGACCCGTGAGGAGGCCAAAGAAAGGAGGCGAAGGGTAATGTTGGTCACCTTTCGTCATTTGTGTATGTAAATTTTATTATTAATTATTTGCATTGCGAATGTGTGTGTGGTATTTTGTAGATATATTTATATAAAGTGAGTATTTTTAAGAAATGTGAAAGGAGTGGCGACCACTACAGGTGGAAGGTGAAAGGAGGTGATTTGAGAGAGAAATGTGAGGTGGAGGGTGAGGGGTGTGACCACTACCTCCGGTGTTCGTCACCTTTCATTTCATCGCACATCGTCATTCACCTCCTCTCATTTCCTTTCACCTTTCACTTACGATGGTCACCACTCCCCTCACTTTTCTTAAACATATTAACTTTATTCAAATATGCCTCACAAAATAGCCATACACACTAACAAATGACTTTTTATCATAGAATATAAGCTACAACTTCTAACTAACTTGACCAAACATGCTTTATGTCTTTACTTTTTTATACTCATTTTCTTATAACCATATTAGAATATCATGAAATAATCGAGCCTAATTGTTGTGAGACAATATTTATTGAGTAGATGTTTGAAAACCACGAAATTAAATATTTTTTTAAATAGTTAATAATTGTCAATATTAACCGAGCTATATATCCTGCCCTAAAAATAATAAAGTTGAGCAGATAAAGTCCAAATCATTCAACTAATTATATAGGTAAACGAATCAGTAATAACAAAATTCTAGTAGTTAAACTAAATAAAGCGTATGAATATCGTGCACAACGGTAATATTTAAAAGTAAGAATAAGTTGGAAATTTTAATTACCAACTTATAGAGTACAGATTTAGTAAGACATATAGTATTTGTTTAATGTAGCGTCATATAACTGATTCAAATTTATCAATGCATGACAAAACAAAACAAAAAAAAAAAAAAAAAAAAAAAAAAAAAAAAAAAAAAAAAAAAAAAAAAAAAAAAAAAAAAAAAAANAAAATTCTAGTAGTTAAACTAAATAAAGCGTATGAATATCGTGCACAACGGTAATATTTAAAAGTAAGAATAAGTTGGAAATTTTAATTACCAACTTATAGAGTACAGATTTAGTAAGACATATAGTATTTGTTTAATGTAGCGTCATATAACTGATTCAAATTTATCAATGCATGACAAAAACAAAACAAAAAAAAAAAAAAAAAAAAAAAAAAAAAAAAAAAAAAAAAAAAAAAAAAAAAAAAAAAAAAAAAAAAAAAAAAAAAAAAAAAAAAAAAAAAAAAAAAAAAAAAAAAAAAAAAATAAATAAAAAAAAAAAAAAAAAATAAAAATAAAAAAATTAAGAGTACATATTATTTTTTCGTGATGACTGAATTTCTTCATGCTAATTCTTTCATTTAGTAGGAAGATTTGCCAAGCACGAAAACATAATACTAATCTATACACAAGGTACTCATATGGAGTATGGTATATTAACTCAACTGATATATGTAAATGAATTGATGATCACAAAAAAATATGAATATAACTTATTCAAAATTTATCAAGTGTCATTCAATTTCTACCAATTCATACGAGGGTAGGACAAAATTTATCATCGTCGCTCAAGGCACCAATAGTTACTATTAACTCTAACTTCAAATGCTATTTCAATAAAAAGTTAAGAGTATATATTATTTTTTCGCAATGACAGATACCCCGACTAATTCTTTCATTTAGCCGGAAGATTTGCCAAACACGAAAACACAATACTAATCTAGACACAAATAACTCATATACACTATGGTATATTAACTAGCAAAATTTTATTTCTTTAGCCAATGTGGGACAAACATGTTTCTAGTGTTAGAACTTTTAGTATCGGCTAACCTGGTTTGTTTCTACTTGTGGTTGTGTACTTGTGAAATATATACGATAATTACTCAAGGTTCAAAGCAAAACTAGAGCTAGAAGAATATACAATAAGTGGGCATTAACTTGTTCTTAATGATCATTAGTTAATGAGAAATGTGGATGACGAGTTATATGACAACATGTCGATCGTCTTAGAATTGTAGTATGAGTCATTTCGCTTGTCGAATTGCTTTTTTATGCTTACTAACGAAGATGAGTAAATATAGGTCTATAGTTTCTGAGTTTTAGGTCCATGAATATCAACATCAACAAAGACATATTTTGAACATGGTGAAAAACTGAACTGATGCATATATATACTTGTTTGAGGCATAGAAGTGTTCATAATGATAAGTCAATGACAAACATGGATGACAAGAGTTATAAAACGACATCACGTCTATTGTCCTAGCAATCTAGAATAATATCATTCTTTATTTAAAAATAAAAAATAAAAATAAATAAATAAATAAATAAATAATAATTATAATAATAACAATATTCAATAATAAAAGCTGGGAAAGTGAAGGTGACAACTGACAAGCAACTTCACAAATAGCATGTCTCTTCCAATTAGCCCAATGGCTATATCACAATAAAGCCCATAGGCTATAGCCCATAGCCCATATGCCCAAACTATACATAAATGTGTAACCGGCCCTTTCATGTCCAATGCCCATCAATTATACGAAAGTACTTAACATGATATAACAACGGTATGTTTCAATTACATAAATCCCTCTTTTGGTTGTTGAATAGCTAATTTACCTTGTTATATTTTGTTAGCTTAAACCCTCACACGTAAAAGATTTGGTTTATAGGTACAAGTAAACACAATTTCAGTAACCCGCTTATAAAAATGAACTTCATAGACACACTCTTACAAAGGTGATGACTTTTGTCCAGTTGCGTTACTTAATACAAAACTGTCTTTTGTCCAAACACAGGTGAATCGACACTCGGAAATTCACCTTTGGTTGGGTACAAAAATTGATTGGTGCTAAATGATTCATGTGGAGAACTTGTAATAGACAAGAAGAATTATCAGTAATATTGTTTAGGTTTAGAAACGGGCAGCGAGTCACAAATGTCATACATGTCTGGTAAGTGGTAACGCCATTTGTTGAGTAAATGAGTACATACCCCTGTATTTTCTTGCTTGATTGACTAATAACCATGATTGTTCTGTAGTTCTACATCTTACCGTTCTAACTTCGAATAAAAAAATAGTAAATCTTCCAAATACCGACACACAAATCACGTTGCATTTGTTAGACGATAACATTATTGTGATTGTGGGTTTGAGGTCCATTAGATTTAGGGTTTATGTTAGCTTATTGTCAAAGCTATGTTCTATTATAAAAGACATGCTACCTTATGTAATTGACAAGTCATTCAATCAATAAAACTATATTTGCTATCTTACATGGTATCGGAGTTTTAGGTTCAACACACCACAAAATAATTATCCTCTGGTCATCGTCTACTTGTCGATGATTCGTACCTTTTTTCGCTAATATTTTCGTTTTATTAATCTTTTTATCTCATCCAAATCATAAACCCTAAAACACAAAAACTCTAGCCGTCATAACACATCTCATATTATGTTGATTTAGCAATTAATCAACAAAATTTGTCTCATCATTACTCTTTGTTTTAACGTTGGAGATAATTGTCGTTTTTCGAAAATAGTTGGTCGCAAAATTGCCGCTCCTACCTAAAGGCAAAGCAAGCCATGACGAAAAAAAAAAAACGTCACGCAAAGGAGGAAGCCGCAAGTAATAAACAACTATGCCGCCAAATATAATTATGCTTCCGTTCAGACAATGAGGAAAAGGATAACCGGCTTTTAATACTCATTCCA
>LBNU01037675.1:21075-37226 GCA_014162995.1 Artemisia annua
AAAAAAAAAAAAAAAAAAAAAAAAAAAAAAAAAAAAAAAAAAAAAAAAAAAAAAAAAAAATCCACTAAATGAAATTTTCAAATCATTAATGATATTAAAATACTCTGTCGCTTAAAAAGTATAATTAATAACACATGCTACAAAACAATAATGCATAAATCAATCTTTTTTTCTTCTTTAAAACACCCACTAAATGAAATTACAAATCATTAACCATATTATTAAAACACCCCTTCATTAAAAAGTACAATTAATATATCACATGATACTAAATAATAATTCTTAAATCATCTTATTCTTCTTTAAAACACTTATTAAATGAAATTTACAATTCATTAAAGATATTTATTAAAATACTTCTCACTTAAAAGTACAATTAATATACATTACGGTACAAAAACAATAATGATAAATCATCTTTTATTTATTTTTTCTTTGAAATACCCACTAATTAAAATTTACAAATCATTAACGTACAATCCAATCTTTTATGTAATCAGACTTACTGACACCACCTTTTCGACCACGCAACAAACCACCATTTGCGACCACAAATTAGCAATATAGGCAACACCAGATGGCGCTAAAACCACGACTTTAAAACACCCTCTATGTTTAAAAGTTATATAATATTGCACGTCCAAAACAACTAGCAATATTGGTTGTTTCATATCATCGTTCTATCGTGATGCATGGGTTCTCTGCCATTTTTTATGTAATAGTGTTCGATAAAGTTGTTCCCTAAAATTATCGCCATGCGTAAAGTTAGCATCATGAAAACATATAATCAAAAATATTGCTCACCAAAAATTTTGATTACAGTTTGCCCGCCACCACAACGCGCGTGTACCCTGCTATAAAAGCTTTTTATAATGTTACTAAATACATAAGCAAGAAAACAAACTAATTTTCAATTAGTAACCTCTATTGAACATTCTTTTGTTTCCTTTTATAAAAGCAATCTATCGAAAAAAACTTGTGATGCATGGGTTTTGCAACCTTTGCACTTAGGTTTTACCTCTCAAGGGATCTCGAGACCCCCACCAGGCAGTGTACCTGACCGTTGTAGTATAGTGTAGTGACAAATACCGGGGGATTGATCGTTCTCTCGGGGAATAGTGTCGTTATGCTTGAAAAACTACTCTAATTAGGTCTAAGGGTTGAGGGATGATTCTTTTTTGTATTTTTATGTTTTATGAAAGCAAGTAAAAATCTCTGGTTATAGAGGAGTGGGCGGAATTAGTTGCTAGTCAACTAACCCAAATATCTACTTTTGCAAATAAAATAAAATAACTAGAAAATTAAATGGTTGTAAAACTTATGTGAGAGAAATATGTGTTTACTTAGATTTCCTTACTCCCTAGCTATCTTTTATATGTTAATTGGTTTGTTGTAATTATGTGGATGGTGGGTTGTATTCCTTTAAACCATTCAGAGGGCCGTGTACGATCTTCCCTAACTCTATAAGCTCCTACTTCACTCCTATGTCGAGCCGACTAAAAGCTCCTAACATGGGATCATTAGAATTCGCTCAAGCATTAAATACAACCAAATAATCGTAGTACACATCCGATTCATGTTTCTTAAGACGTTCAAGCAAGTTACCGTATAGGAGGTTAGCCAGTTTTCTTAAGCCTAACATCGACTTCACCCACCCACAATAATCACAAACAAACCAACAACATATAATCAATAGCTAGGTTTCATTAGATCTAAGCAAACACAATAAAGACCTAGCCTAGCATGTTAATTGAAAGACAAGCATAAGATATAATCACACAATACGTAGACATATTGAATGATTTGGAAGAGACTTATCTTCAATTAAGCATCCAAGTTTCAAGGGTGGAACACCCTAAAAAATACAGTAGAAAAACGAGCTAGGGTTTTGTTCCCAAAGTTGCACACTAATGAATGAAAATTAGAAAACTATATATAGATTTTACATTGTGACGGCGTCAGCTTATAAGGTCTGACGCCGTAACCTCGCCGCCAAAATAAAATTTGGATTGCTCAGATCCACTGTTGATGCCGTTCCCTTGTAAGTTGCTCTGGACTGTCTCCCTTTACCACATAACGTGACGGCCTAGACGTCACAAAGCGTGACGCCGTCACCTTTTAATTCTTCAAAACTTTCTGGGGCGTCTAGTGTAAAAATCATCCTTCATGTTGTCAAAGCGTGACGCCGTCACACGATAAAACGTGATGCCATCAGGTACTGTTTCCAGCATAATTTGAGACTTTGTCGTTTTCTTTACTTTTATGCTCAAAAAACGTCCAAAATGCTTCCTTTTCCAGATTTCATCTCCAAAGTACCTAAAATGACAAAAGGAACGATTTAAGGCAATATTTGATCAAATAATTACGGATTAGGGCTTAAATGACCCCCTAAAAGCGTAACACTTTTCGCCTCATCAAATACCCTTACACTTGAGATTTGCTTGTCCTCAAGCAAATGCGCTTTTATTCCAATCAAAATATGAGCTAGGGTTCATTTAACACGAATATAAAAGTAATTACAACAAATAGTCACTCAACCCTAGTCATAACAAGCACGGAAATCATACACTATCACCTCACAAATAGTGTTTGGATACTCTCATCTATCGGGTATTATAAACCTATATAACTAAATGGAAATGGAAGAAATATCACTCACTACCTGTCATAGCAAATATATTACCATAGGCTTGGGAAAGGATCAAAAACCTCCTCCACTAGGCGTAAGCACCTAAGATAAACTATCAAAGAGGGCTTTACAAAGGGTTATAACGTTAGGTGTAGGGATATGATAAACACAGTTTGTTGGAATAAAGGGTATTTTTAGTGGTGGCAAGTTAATTATCTTGATCAAATACATGCACAAGGTGGCATTGCTAAGCCAAGACTCGACTCGACTTAAGCTAAAAAGAAAATAACATATATATAAATAAAGATAAAATTGAAACGGGATGGTAGTCCGTATGTTTTTTCTACTTTTCTTTTTCCAATTTTTTTCGTTTTTTTCTTGGCTTTTTTGATTTTTTTCTTTCATACACTCTTGCCGTATGATGTGTGTTCACGGTGTATACAAGTTTTAAAAATTTATAAACACGCTTATCCGATTATATATTAACATATACGAGCAAGTATACTCGTCCGTTTTAGTAAAGGTGGGTAAGTCGAGATCGTCCCAAGGGATTTTGGTGATTAAAGTATTATAAACTAGTTTGTATTAAAAAGGGTTTTCAATCCTAATTATCGAAAATTCAAGTATTCAAGAAACAATATTAACTAAAACATATACTTGTATGAAATGCTACAATCAATCATTTGGAGTGTTCATGTTAAGCTTGGTGTAAACTTGTTATGATGCACAACTTTTATATGAATGACTAACAATCAATGGTGTTTATCATGTTAAACCATTACTAGAATTCAATCATCTAGTTGCTTCCTTTCGGCCTAAGACAACTAGAATAATAACTCCATTAACACAATGTTGTTTAAAAGCAATTCTTTACTTATGAATTCCTACGAATCCTTTCGGCCTTATTTCGTGATGAAATCTTCTCAAATCCATTTTAAAGAGTAAACATGATGCTTGTCACACACCATATCCCATACTAATTCGTGCACTAACTTTTTGGAATAAAAACATTAAGAAAACCCTTTCGGCCAATATTCCCAAAGATGTTTTTATCAACAAATTAAGAAAGATTAGATATTATCCCAACAAACTCATAAATTAAGAGTTTTCATGCATCACCTTTGTAAAGAAAAGAATACTCCATGACTAATTACATCATTCACACAAGTATATACCAAATTACTCCATATCAATTATATTAAAACACAAGTAGTAAACAAAACATTCATTAAACTCAAAGTAACAATAATTCATTGTGAATAAACAAGATATACCTAGCTTGAGAATTACAAGAACTATAATTGTGGAACTATAGCAACCACGCTCCTCCAAACGACTACTAAGACAAATTAAACCGCAACACCACACTCGAACCAAACTCTTGAGACTTTAACTCAGAGTTTCCTGGACCTTTTCAATAGTAAAGTAACCTTTTGGGAAAGTAGTAAGTACTTAGTTTAAGCCTTACTTAGATTATGTATATTGTATTTTGTATCTAGCCTTAGATATGATTATATAGCCACCAAGTCACTTATTTCCCAAGCAAAAATGTCCTCCAGGAGTTATGAGTAAGAAATGATCAGCCACTAATGATAATGAGGAGTAAAACCTTCAATAAATGCCAAATTGTAACTGCAGTTTCATTCCAACCGATCGGTATTGAATCTAACCGATCAGTTGGATCTTCTGGCAACATCCAACCATTCCGGTTGCGGGCTCCAACCGTTCCGGTTGCGGGCTCCAACCGAACGGTTGGATTGAACTTGTAACCAACTTTTTGACTTTTCTTTACTTTTCTTTGTCGCATGTTTTCTCCTTCATCTTGGTGCTGATTCCTTCCATAGAACTTGATATTATCTCGTCATATGAACGTAGAAATATTGAATCTATCAAATCCTTGGGTTCTTGTGTGATTCTTCACTTGATTCCTTCTCGAAAATCTCCAATTATACACGTTCACTTCATTTCTTCATCTTTTTCATCACTTTTTCCTGTTTTTGGCTACATTTGCTTTTTCCACGATTAAGTAACAAAAACATACAAATATGGCCAAATATGATGCATAAAACGTACCTAAAAATATGTATAATTTACGTGTTATCAAATCCCCCACACTTGAGTTTTGCTCGCCCTCGAGCAAGTCTAGAAAAATAATCTCAATGGTACGATTTATGTTTCCAAAAATCTAACAATCATCCCTAAGGTTAATTGTTAATTTTTAATGCGAAAATTATATGGAGCATTAACAAGTGTAAAAGATGATAACATAACTAAGCACCTCACGAAGAATAATTTGAATTCACTCATCACTCCAAGGTAATTTGATTGGTGAACAACTCATTGCTCAGTCATGATTCATGTTTCTTACCATAAGCTTGTACAACTATCAAAACAACAAAACTAAACATCAAAGAGGTTTTTTATTAGGTTTTAAGGTGAAGGTTACCGGCTCATGTTCAAATATCTCATACAAAAATATTTTAGATCGCTGGCGCGTATTTTTAATAAGTAATAACAGATGGTCACTAGATTATACCTCGGATCGCTGGCGCGTCATTCGCATAACGGATGGTCACCAAAACATTCTCTAGATCGCTGGCGCGTCATTCCATTACCAAAAATACGGATGGTCACTAACATATTCATGCACTAAATATTTTCACAAAGCTAAAACTTAATTCGAATGCTCAAAGATTAACAACGAATTAGGTAATTTGGTAAGGTTTAGAATGAGACATGGGAAGGTTTCTACAAAAATGAAAAAATAAAAATCAAGTTCAATTTCCGTTCCCCAAATCTTTATACCACAAATGATTATTCTCCAAACTCCATCGATTGTTACTCCGCACTTCATACACTTTTATTCCTCTTATTAGCTTTCTTGACTAATTGATACTTTATATACTATAGCTCATTGGCCTTTTTTTTTACACCAAACATTCGTCACCCTCACACTTCGGATGAGCATACGCTACAAAAATTACAAATAAGAGTATCGATCTCCTTCTTCGTTGAAACAACATATACACATATCAAATGTGGTCAACGCATAATCATCAAAAAATAAAAAAATTTCAAACTTCAAATGAACTTGATTTTTGGTAAGGCTAAAGTGTAAAGTGTAAAATATTTTTGTATTTTTCTGGATTTAATCAAAAGAAAAGATAGGCTCAGACGGTGTAACTAGAGGTATCTAGCGTTAAAGATAAACGCTAACAAATGGGTTCCAAATACGAAGAACAAACTAATCGATGTGATTAGCAAAAATAGTAAAAGGATGGCCATTTTGTGTAAATCCTAAGTTGCCTATTATCATTTGAATATGTTTTATCACCCGAAAGTGATTTTAACCGTAATGCATAACAAGTACAAGTTCTAGAATCAACAAAATCACCGGCACACTCATAGTAAAATATATAGCATAAGAAATGCTTTATACAAAAAGGCTTAAATCCTCACAATTTAAGGTGAAAACTATAATATGTACTAATAAATGTCATCAATTCCGAAATGAATTTGCTCTAATACTTGATTAAGCTCCAAAAATTTTCAAATACCCTTATTTTTACCATTAAAACAATCTCATTACTTATGCGTTAAAAAAACTAGATTTTCAAGGGCGAACGAATTCTAGTTACTTGAATTCACAAATAATCCTAAAAATTAAAAATAAACCTATTTTTCCTATTTTCTTCCCTCCCCCACACTTAAGTTTTGCATTGTCCTCAATGTAATAAAAATAACTTCAAAGTAAAGGAAATGCGAAAAATTTAGTAAAATAGAAACTACTAGGGTAAAAATACGCGATATGCATATTTGATCACAACTAAGCAAATGAGTTCTCCGACTCCAAATATTTATCAACCATAAGCTTCCGTAATGTCACCCCTGCAAAAACTGCTAAAATATACCAAACCAAATGATGCATGGTTTTGTGACCTTACAACAGGTTTTACCTCTCGAGGGATCTCAAGAGGCTTACAACCCCACCAGGCAGTGTACCTGACCGATGTAGTATAGGATAGTGGTAAGTACGGGGGATTGATCGTTCTCTCATAGGGACTAGTGTTTGTTAGGATAGAAAAGCTACTATAATAGGTCTAAGGGTGGAAGGAAGATTCTTTTTGTATTTTTATATTTTTTAGAAAGCAATTAAAATATCGGTTTTTAGAGGAAGGGCGGAATTAGTTGCTAGTCAACTAACCCAAGATTACTACTTATGCAAATTAAAATAAAATAAATATCTAAACTATTGTGGTTGTGAAAAAAGTATGGAGAAAATTGTGTTTACTTAGATTTCATTACTCCCTAACTATCTTTTACCGGTTAATTGATATGTGTGTTACTTGTGTGGATGAAGGGTGTATTCCTAATAACTCATGGAGTGGCATACATATCTCTCCAATTCTATGAGCTCTTATCTCGCCCTATGCCATGCACGGCACAACCATAGGGGTTGTAAACAGTGGCTCATGCGTTAAATACTACCTTAATAGCCTAGTATGCCTCGACTACATGTTTCCCAAGACGTTCAAGCACGTTACCATAAAGGAGGTTGGCCAGTTTTCTTGAGCCTAACATCGATGAAACAATCATCCCAACAAACAACAACACACACCAATTAACCAATAATTAATAGTTAGGTTTCATTAGATCTAAGCAAACACTAGAGAATTTAGCTACTCATATTAATTGAAAGATAAGCAAGATAGATAGACAACCAACACATAGACATATTGATTGAATTAAGGTGAAGACTTATCTTTAATTAAGCTCTAGGGTTCCAAGGGTTGGAAACCCTAAAAGTCACAGAAAATTCGTCTTTAGGGTTTTCCCTAAAAGTTCTCCACAAAGTTCCACCCTAATGAATGAAAATTAGAAAACTATATATAGATTTTACACTCTGACGGCGTCAAGTTATAAGGGCTGACGCCGTCAGCTCGCCGCCATTAGGTTTCTCGGATGGCCTAGATCCACTTCTGACGCCGTCACCTTATAAAACCTTCTGGGGCGTCACTCTTTAAAATATAACCTGACGGCCTACTTTTCCTAACACCTGACGGCGTCAGGTGTTAATTCCAAAATTTCCTCTGGCCCGTCATTTGATAATTGGTTTCCACTCTTTTGTCAAGACTTTCTGATGGCGTCACCTTGTGACTTCTGACGCCGTCAGGTTGTAAATCTTCATCTTTTGAGACTTTATCGTTTTCTTCACTTTTATGCTCCAAAAACGTCCGAATATGCATGTTTTCCAGAATTCCTCTCAAAAGTACCTAAAATGACAAAAGGAACGATTTAGGGCAATATTTGATCACATTTATATGAATTAGGGCTTAAATGACCCCCTAAAAGCGTAACACTTTTCGTCTCATCACCAAACAAACAAAAAACACAAACAAAAATACTAAAAACAAACCAAACGTTATCATAGTACATTATTAATCCTAAAAGAAAGAGTTACAGAAAGAAATAGAAATTATTCAACACACATAAACTCTGCTAATCAACCATCCCAAATTGTAATTGGTTTCACATCTAAAATTTCTGGAAGCCCCAATAGTTTCCCGTTCCTGTTCTCATGTGTCAATGCTCATTGGTATAACTGGCTCACTAAAATTCTTCATTTCAATTTCGTTAAATAGCCCAAGACTTCTAGCTATTCGCGAAATAAATGTCCCCCGCAAAGATAATTCTTTGTTCCCACTGTTGAACGTCGGTGTAAATGCTCCACAATAACCCAAGCCGCGTTCAAATGTTGAAGATAACGTTTCTCTTCTAGTGCATGCAACACCCATAAATCTTCTTCGTAAACGAATTCTCCGTTAGAAGTTCTATGTAATATTGATTGTACTAAGATCCTATGAAGTACTTGTAACAATGGTGTCTTAATTGATGACACCTTACTCTCTCCGTATTCTAACTTATCCTCCGTACTAATTCGTTTCCAATATCCGTGCGCATCAAAATTGTTTCTGTTTCTTACCCCAGTTATGACCAAAAATTTGAAGTCCTTGTTACTCAAGTCCGTATCGGAATATAACCCTAACAAATTCCCAAGTTCGAATAATGTCACCTCATATTTCTTTCCTCCTAAACGAAAATTGAGAAATTTATTAGTTGTCACTCCCACATCAGTAATCTTTTCCTTCATTCGCATAGAACACAGAAATTCCAAACACCATTCTTTATATATCGGTTCTCTAATATTAAATGCTCTCGTCCACATATCCGACGTCAAAATTTTCTTATCCCATATCATCCTTATGATCAAAATATCTTCCAAGAACTCGTCACATCCTAATTCTTTCATCACATTCCAATTCATCACTCTTGGTGAATGAATCACACGACCACCAATTTTTAGAAGAGTGTTATTAAACATTTTCCTAACTTCAGCTTCCTCTCCTTTCCACAAAAGATTCGGATGACACTCCGGGATTGGCATCAACTCTATTT
The DNA here is from genome assembly GCA_014162995.1 of Artemisia annua. Lineage (NCBI taxonomy): Eukaryota > Viridiplantae > Streptophyta > Magnoliopsida > Asterales > Asteraceae > Artemisia > Artemisia annua. The sequence goes on from LBNU01037675.1 coordinate 30,161, forward strand.
TTCCTAATCCATCTCTAGTTCTTTTTGCTATGCTCAAACTTCCCATAATGTAGCTCTGAAAATTACAAATTAATGTGAGTATAAGAGTATAAGAGCCAATGCTACACAAATTAGAAGTCAAAAAGTCGAAACGCAAAAATCTTATAAAAGTTAACGAGCCATCCAACCGGTCGGTATCCTATCCAACCGATCGGTTAGATGCTCATGTCCAATCTAACCGATCGGTTGCCCCGCACAACCGGTCGGTTGGATTTTTGGTCAAAAATCCCAAAACCTAGTTTTACGCCACTTTTCACTTCCAATCCATTCCTACTTCATCCTAACCTATTTTTGATCATCCATGGTGGTTTCTAATCATCCAAATCATCCTAATAACGATCCATATCATCTCCAAACACTCCCTTAATCAAACGTAAGAACATACAAGAACACTATCTAATCAATCCTTCCAATTAGTGTCCTATTAACAATGCACTATCCTAACATCACTAAATAACAAGTATAGAACATCTGGAAATCATCAATTGCAAGCAAACTTGTTCCAAAATAAAAACCTAATTCAATTCGGATTTTCAATTAATTAATTCTCCCTCAAGACTTAATCAATTAATCTAATTCTTTTTGGAATGAGTTCCATTATCAATTACCCACTTATCCTCAAAAGATTACATCTTAATTCACACTATATCAAAAATACCCAAATCTTGACCTAATTCAGATAATCCGAATTAAAACTTAATTAAAGCTAATTGATGATGTTACTTACTTGTTTTGGAGCCATGGATGATATCCTAACACTCCTGCAACTCTTACTCAACTTATTGTGGTTAAATTTCTAGACCCAATTTGGTGGTTTAGTGTGTGTGTGTGGGTTTCTTGTGATTTTTGAAAAGTTAGGTTTATATATTCAATTCCATCCGTTCAGCTTTCAATCCATCCGTTTTGGATTAAATTTTTGCAAAACTTGATTTTTTTCAAAACCTCAACACTTAGTTTACTTGATACAAGAAACTAATGTGTTTACTTTTAATTAAAACCATTTTTTTGTATGTAAATTTTCCACCACACTACCAAAATTGGTCTATAACTTCTACTCTAAACAAAACTTAAACACTAACTAACTCAACTAAAAACTTAAAACTCAAACTCTTATTAAGACATAAAACATAACATGAACTTAAAACCTAAAAACATAAATAAATAGATAGATAGATTTAACCATAAAACTTAAAATGAAAATGCATAAAAATAAAAATCAAACAAACTAGCACAAGAAGTGCTTTATTCTTGCAACTTGCTCCTCTTTGCTCTTTTAGCCTTGAAAATACTCATTCCTAAGAATGTCTTCACTTTGGTACTTCCTAGAAATCTTCCGGTTTTTGTTTTGTATTTTGAACCTTCTTGCAAAGTTTCTCCCGCTTGGGCATACAATATCAAATTTTACATGCCATTCGCCATCACCTTCTTCCTTCTTGTAGTTGCTAGGTCCATCGGGCCTCCACTCCAAATTTTTATGTTGAACCGGTAACGATCTAAGAAAATCTGTAAGTTTATTAAACACAAGAATATTTTTAAATGGGTTAAAGAAAGCCTCCATAGCAAGAGCTCTTTCCATTTCATCCTCTATGTCAAAGAAACTAGGTGTCAATGGCCCATATTTTGGCCTTCCCTCTTCATCTCTTCCAACTTCAAAACAACCAAAATAATCCTCTTGTTCTTCATCATTACTATCTCTCCTTCCTCTCCTAGGCTTAGGGTAATAAGTATGCTTAAGAATTCCATCATTAATGGTCATAGTTCCATGCTCCATATCTATTATTGCCCCACATGTTCTTAAGAAAGGTCTCCCCAACAAAATTGGTAACTCCTTGTCAACCGGAATGTTTAGCACAAGAAAATCACACAAAAATGCTTGGTAGCCAATTTGAACACGCACATTCTTTACTTCTCCCATAGCCTTAGCTTTCGAGTTATCCGCCATTGTAAGGTTTGATTGGTTAGGTTGTGGGTTACAAAGTCCTAACCTTTGGTACAACGGATAAGGCATCACACTAACACTTGACCCCGTGTCGGCCAACGCATACATTGGAGTGGTTCCGTTCACTTTTATTGGTAAGACAAAGTTTCCCGGGTCATTCATCTTCTTAGGAAGCCCATTTTCTACTATCCTCTCTCTCTCAACTTTATCAAAAGTCGTATCTTCCAACCTTGACCTTGCCATCATAACCGAATCTAACTTCTTCCTATAGGTCATGTAATTATTCAAAACCTCAATAACGGGCTTCTTTTCCATGAGTTCATGGATCTTTTCTTCTAAATTCTCCAATATCGCCTCTTTTTGTTCATTTGTCAACGGTTGGGTAACTTTGGGTGAATTTGGTGGTGTACTAGGTAGTGATGATGATGATGTTGTGGAATTAGTTACTTTTGGGTTGGAGGGTTGGGTGAGTTTGTTTGGTAGTGCTTTCTTCCTATTTGCTTTTCCCATTTTACAAACCACTTCCTTCCCTTCCTTTTTCTCTTCCATACCTTCACATAACTCCGCTATCATAACATCCACTTCTTTCTCTTCCTCTAAATCAGTTATATTGATCCTTAACTCACTAAGTGCAAAGTCCACCGTGCACTTGGTAGTCACAAGAAATTCCCTACCGAAAACAACCTCCAGTTTATCAGAATTGCAATAATCAAGAACAACAAAGTCAACCTTAAACATGTGTCCATGAATGTTTACTTTCACATCCTTAACCTTCTTTCTACCATAATCCTCATAGTCAAGACGAACAAAACCAAGCTTGTCTAGAACATCCTCCGTTATATAGTTGTCCCCATACTCCATATTAAGTTGTGCATCCCAAGCCTTGACCCCCTCCACCGCACAAGGTGTAGAAAACCTCATGTGTGGGGCATCAAACTCCTTAGGTGGAGCTCGTGTGAAAACAACCGCCCTTTTCTTAGGTTCCCTGGGCAAACAAACATCGTTCTCTCCAACTATTTCTCCGTTTTCCAAATCCGTTTTCGCTTTCTCCAACATGCTTTCCAGTTTCTCCAAAGAATCACCAGAATCTTTGAACATATCCTCCAAGTTCCTTAAGTATTCCGAAATTTGACTTAAACTCTCCATTTAACTAAAGCAAATTACTAACTATAACATAACCATCAACAAATCAATCAAATCATTAGCGTCGGGGTTAGTCATAATCAAAAATAAACTTATAATGAAACAATTCCTAATAAGTTAACAAACCAAAGCTATAAAAACTCAAAAACATCTAAAAATAAAAATCACTAAAATTTTACCGAGATATCCAACCGTTCGGTTGGAAATCCAACCGATCGGTTGGTTTTATGCAAAACACCCAACCGAATCGGATGCGGGCAGCATCCGATCGGTTAGATCGAACCGGCAAAAAAAAAAACTTTTTTTTTAATTATTAATTTATTAATTATTAAAACTTGAATGAAAAATAACTTTACCTTAATTATTAAATTAAAAACTAAATACATTAATTACACTAATAACTTTAATTAACTAAAACATAAAACATAAACATTAAAAACATTTAAGAACATTAATATCATTAACTTTAATCTTAATTATCATAAACTATATTAACTAAAACTTAATCAAATTAATTATCCACTAATTAAAACAATTAAAACTAATCATTAACTAAATTAAAACTTCTACTTAATTAAAACAATTAAAACTAATCATAACTAGAACTTAATTAACAATAACTAATTATTAATTGATCACTTAATCATGAAAAAAAAACTAAAAATTTTAACGAGCTGTCCATCCGATCGGATGGAAATCCATCTGATCGGTTGGATTGAAAACAATTTTTTTTTTACTTTTAACTTCTTTTTTTTACTATCACCAACTCGAATTTTAAGATTAACAAACTAAAATACTAAGAAATATAATTAAATCCCCCGCAGCGGCGCCAAAAACTTGATGTGTGTTCACGGTGTATACAAGTTTTAAAAATTTATAAACACGCTTATCCGATTATCTATTAACGCATATGAGCAAGTATATTCGTCCGTTTTAGTAAAGGTGGGTAAGTCGAGATCGTCCCAAGGGATTTTGTTGATTAAAATATTATAAGCTAGTTTGTATTAAAAAGGGTTGTCAATCCTAATTATCGAAAATTCAAGTATTCAAGAAATAATATTAACTAAAACATATACTTGTGTGAAATGCTACAATCAATCATTTGGAGTATTCATGTTAAGCTTGGTGTAAACTTGTGATGATGCACAACTCTTATATGAATGACTAACAATCAATTGTGTTTATCATGTTAAACCATTACTAGAATTCAATCATCTAGTTGCTTCCTTTCGGCCTAAGACAACTAGAATAATAACTCCATTAACACAATGTTGTTTAAAAGCAATTCTTTACTTATGAATTCCTACGAATCCTTTCGGCCTTATTTCGTGATGAAATCTTCTCAAATCCATTTTAAAGAGTAAACATGATGCTTGTCACACACCATATCTCATACTAATTCGTGCACTAACTTTTTGGAATAAAAACATTAAGAAAACCCTTTCGGCCAATATTCCCAAAGATGTTTTTATCAACAAATTAAGCAAGATTAGATATTATCCCAACAAACTCATAAATTAAGAGTTTTCATGCATCACCTTTTTAAAGAAAAGAATACTCCATGACTAATTACATCATTCACACAAGTATATACCAAATTACTCCATATCAATTATATTAAAACACAAGTAGTAAACAAAACATTCATTAAACTCAAAGTAACAATAATTCATAGTGAATAAACAAGATATACCTAGCTTGAGAATTACAAGAACTATAATTGTGGAACTATAGCAACCACGCTCCTCCAAACGACTACTAAGGCAAATTAAACCGCAACACCACACTCGAGCCAAACTCTTGAGACTTTAACTCAAAGTTTCCTGGACCTTTTCAATAGTAAAGTAACCTTTTGGGAAAGTAGTAAGTACTTAGTTTAAGCCTTACTTAGATTATGTATATTGTATTTTGTATCTAGCCTTAGATATGATTATATAGCCACCAAGTCACTTATTTCCCAAGCAAAAACGTCCCCCAGGAGTTATGAGTAAGAAATGATCAGCCACTAATGATAATGAGGAGTAAAACCTTCAATAAATGCCAAATTGTAACTGCAGTTTCATTCCAACCGATCGGTATTGAATCCAACCGATCGGTTGGATCTTCTGGCAACATCCAACCGTTCCGGTTGCAGGCTCCAAACCGAACGGTTGGATTGAACCTGTAACCAAATTTTTGACTTTTCTTTACTTTTCTTTGTCGCATGTTTTCTCCTTCATCTTGGTGCTGATTCCTTCCATAGAACTTGATATTATCTCGTCATATGAACGTAGAAATCTTGAATCTATCAAATCCTTAGGTCCTTGTGTGATTCTTCACTTGATTCCTTCTCGAAAATCTCCAATTATACACGTTCACTTCATTTCTTCATCTTTTTCATCACTTATTCCTGTTTTTGGCTACATTTGCTTTTTCCACGATTAAGTAACAAAAACATACAAATATGGACAAATATGATGCATAAAACGTAACTAAAAACATGTTTAATTAACGTGTTATCACCCTACCATCCAAAATAATACATCATAGGGGCCTCGGTTCTCCCCTTACACTTGAACTTTTACATACTTTACAAATAACTATTCTAATGACTCGGATTAAGATAATTGAAAAACTTTGAGTACTTTAAAATATTTACGCACATGTGGGGTAATAATTGACTTCTTCCCCATTACTCCATTACATTAGTACTTTACCCATGAGTCCCAATAGTCCCAAAACAATATGTACAAGGATATGACTCGAGTTAGCAACCATGTTATCAATAAGATAATTAACTAAGGGCTTAAACAAATGTTGTAACAATAATGCACTAAAGATGAGTGCATACAAGGTAGGCTAAGGCGATTTGGATGTACATTTGGGTGGATTGTAAACAAATTCTTCCTTTAAGTAAAATGCTTAAAGTTAGAAACGAAAAGATAGGCTCTGAGGGGTGTACTAGGGGTATCGTGTACTAAAAATGAGTACATCGCTAAGGTGTGGGAGAATTACTTGACCAATGAAGTCAATGTAATTATAATACGGGTGTAAAACAAGGGTTATCCTAATGCCTCTTATCATGTAGTAAATCTAACTACACGAATGTAGTCTCACTTGTGGATTTGGGATGGTCACTAACGCAAGTTCTAGAATCTATAAGCTACCGGTACACACACAAGCATAAAAAATAAACGCTTTTCCTAACAATTTTAGGGGTGAACCTCACATATTTGGGGGAAATTTTTTGAGTGGTACGGTTTTTGTGCTAGTCATACAATTCCCTATCCATGAGACGCTTATTATGACCAAAGTTTCACTCCTATATGTTGTAAAAAATTTTAAATTTGGCGCTAAAATTGCCCTAACCAATATTTCTCAGAGTTTTATTACACATCTACCATTAAACAAAACAAAAATCAAGCGTAATAGCATTTTCTAAGGTGTCTACATTTACCCCCGTACACTTAAACCGAACATTATCCCCAATGTTCACATAAAAGATGTAAAAGTAGAAAAAGAAAGAATGAAACAAATACTCCCCTGATTTTTTTATGTGGATCGTGTGGTAACATAGTTAGATCTTCTTCCAAGATGATGTAAAAGTTCCAAGCTCAAAGCAAAATTTTTATGTTTGATGTCATGAACTTGATTCCATGTTCACCTTTGATTGGCTCTGAAACAGTCAACTAAAACTGACCAAGGATTTGGTCAACTAAAGTTAAACGATTGAGCCAATACTAAGCCAAGGAGTACAGTGTTTTCCCGGGTCGTTATGTCCCGACGAGGTGTGAATGGTATCAAAACGACTTGTGATCGGGTGATTTTGAATGGGAAAAAGGATTGAGTAAGTAAAACTAATGAAATATAAAATAAAATAGCTTAAACAAGCTATTATAACAAGAACGTAAAAGCAAATAATCTACAAACTTTTTAAAACTTAAAAACGCGCGTTTAAGCTAAAAA
>LBNU01037675.1:55687-79391 GCA_014162995.1 Artemisia annua
GAACATACGTTCCTGTAAGATCAGTTTCATATCGAACGTAGAAAGATCTTTGAACCTTGATCTGAGAGGAGCTTCCATTGCATAGCTGACAGCTTCTTGAACCTGATCTTCAATAGCATCAGTGACGAGACGATCAATGTTGATACGTTCTAGGTTGTGCAGTATGTCATTATAATTTTTTAGGGTTTGTGGAAGCTTGAGTTCCTTCACACTCCTTAACACCTTTTCATGTTCTGACCATTTCTCATTCATGGTTACGTTGTCCATAACAAGGTCTGCCGTGATTTGTCGAACATCATCAGCTTGAGTAGCGAGACTTTCAATTGTGGGTGCAGGTTTTGGTGTTAAGGTGGTTGTGGTTGCGGTGGCCTGTGAAGTGATAGCCGGAGTGGGAATTGCTGAAGTGGGACCCGTTGTAGTAGGTGCCACCGTGGGTGTCAGAGTTGTTATTGTGGGAACGGTTGAGTTGTCTTGAAGAATTGGGATGTCCATCATTGAATTAGCTTCTTCATGCTCATCACTAGTCTTGTCCAATTCAGACTCAGCGGGCTTGTCAACCAGAAATTGGTCGCCAAATGTCTCTAGATTTTTGAAGGAAGCTAGAGTGCCTATTGAACTGTCAGGTTCTATTGCGAGCTTACGTTCACCAGTCTTGAGCATAACCTTTTCATGTGCATCGGGGTAGGCTTGAGATATGAATTCGTCATGAAAAGTAACAAGTGGTGGCTCTGTCAATGTTTCCTGTTCCTGAATCGGTTCGTCATCAGTAGTGATCTTTGACAAGTTGCCTAACTCTTCAGTTTTTAGCGATGAAACAGCGTCAGCAGCTTCCTTCTGTTCTTCATGTTTGTTGGATTCAGAAGCACTTGAATCTGCACTAGATTCCACGCTTGGTGAATGAGAGGTAGTCTTATCAGGTGAGGGTTCCGTGACTGTAGGTTCTGGATAGCGTCTCTTAAGGATGTATTGGGAAGCTGCAGATTTGGGTGGTGGAGTAGATATTTTTAGCAGTGTGTAAGCTGCCTGTTCCTCAACTATGATCTCTTTCCCTTTACCCTCAACATGTTGAATTTGCTGTCTCATGCCCGAGTCTGGCTCAGTGATGCTCACACCCTTGAATGGATGGCTTGGCGGTTTTCCTGCATCAGCCAGACTTTCTTGAACTGCCCGTTGTACCATCATTTCTTTGACATGCATCTAGAGTGTCTTCAGGTTCTGGGCTAACATTTCTCGAAGTTTCCTTTGTTCTGGCTTTCTTTGACCCCTTTTCCTTACTCTTGCTGACTTGCTTAACTTGTTTGGAAGGCTCAGATTGACTTTTGCGCTTTTTAGATTTGGATTTGTCAGACTTGGTGAGTGTTGGTTCTTCACTGGCTGCTGTATTGCGACTTGCTTTCAGCAGTTCCACATATTTGTCATAGTATGGTGCTTCAAGCATCTATTTCGAGAGTAATGATTCAGGAATGGCCATGCCGAAAATTATGTTAGGTGTGCCTCTAGCAGTGTATTTCAGGAAGCCTACAGTGTTTTCATCTAATGACTGATGGAGTGGTGAACCGGTTCTAGTTGGAAAGCGAAGAGTGCGTTGCAGAGATGAGATGATAAGCTTGGTGAACCTGATGCTGGGAATAAGAAGTCTAGAAGATTTCTTCTTGCTATCTCTGTGTGCAGCCAGTTTTGTCTTGTCTTCCAGAAATGAATGAATGGAGTGAGTGAATTCTTGCTAGATTCTTTCAACGAAGTCAATGTTCTTATTATTTACAACCCCCCAAAGTATCTGAAGAGCAGGTGCTCTGATTCTTTCATAGCCTGATGTTTTACCCGTTAGGCATAGGTTGATGAGTGTGATGATAGCCCTCCAGGGTTGATATAGGTCATAAGTGGAAATAGAAGATAAGGTTACAACCTTTGAAGGGTAACCTAATTCATCAACGAGTTTAATTAGCGCATCTGGGTTAGGTGGAGGAGTGTATTCAACGTTATCTCCAGTGAGAAAGATCTGAAGTGCACTACCAAGAGTCTCCTTGGTGATAGCAACCCATTGTTCGTTAAGCTGACAGCTGTATGCACTGGTTGCGATATCATAGCGGATGGTGTTCAAGAATTGTTGTACATATATTGAGGGAATGGTTGATGAGGCGGTGAATGCTCGGAAAAAGGTTGTCTGTTTCAGTATATCCACAGCTAGTTTGTAGATAGGATTATCCTGCGGTTTGTCAGCTTTGAGATAACAATTACTTTTCCCAATGGCTACCCAATCTTGGTAAGGCAAGATCTCATCATCTGTAAGATAGGGTACAGTAGATAGAGGAGCTGAGGATCCTTGAATGTGAGAGTCAGTCATTATGTTCTGCACATACCGAAATTCACACAAGAAGAACCAAGAATGATGTGATAGTTAGAGCATGTATAGAAAATCACACAGTCAAGGCAAACACCCAAAGTGAAGAGTTAAAAACAAATGCATAAACCAAGACACAAAAGATAACCGATATACTAATAAACCGCTGGGAAAGCAAATCGCTAGATAAAAACAAACCGCTAGATAAACTAACCGCTAGGTAAACTAACCGCTAGAAAGGCTAACCGCTAGAAAGACTAACCGCTAGATAGACTAACCGCTAGACAAACTAACCGCTGGTAAAACTAACCGCTGGTAAAACTAACCGCTGGTAAAAGTAACCGCTGGTAAACTAACTGCTGATAAAACTAACCGCTGTCAAGAACATCACTCATAACTCCCTCTCAGGCCACTCAATCAATAAAAATACCAATAAATACGAATCCTAACGAGAGGCACATATATAAAAACCACGAGATAAAGCAACATTACACTAGTCCTAACACTTTAATTCCACCAACATACTAACCGCTTACATAGTGAGACACGATCTAAGGATAAACGAGTAGGGGGACCAAACCGGCACACGATATTAACGAAAAGAAACATATAAGAGATCACTAAGACAGAAAACCAACAATGAAAGCTAACCTATGAAAAAATCACAAGAAAAACCGCCAAGGGTCCTACAAACAATCAAAAGAAATCGAGCAAAATAAGTCACACAAGCAATAGGCAAGGGTAGTGATCAGAAATGGGAGAGATACATACCTAGAAAGATTAGAAGTAAATCAAAGGAAAGAGATTAATGGAGCAGCGGTTAGATCGAGAGATTCTTTTAGAGAGTAGAGGTTAGTGAGAGAAGTGGTTTGGAAAATTATAATGAAAAAGAAGTAACCGCTGCCATTAAATAGTGCATGGAACAAATTCAAAACATGGCAAAACTAGTCCTTCAACTACACTAACCGCTGCACATGTTTTCAAAATGGCAAAACTAGTCCTTCAATTATGTAAACCACTAATCCTAGGCATATAAACATAAGCACTCAGCACGACACATACACATGGCAAGACTATGACAAGCAGGCAACTTAAGCAGACGAGAGCAACTTAAGCAGACAAGAGATAACCAGATAATAAAATATTAAAACAAAGCAAATCTCAAAACATCCTCTCCCCCTCAAGCAATGACCTGATTAAAATATCAGAGTGCATTGATTGACGGAATATATGTACAAGTGTTCGGGAGGAATGAACACATCTAGTTATTCCCTTTTAGAGCAGTGAGAGTCCGAGTCCTGAGTAGAGATGCTCAGAAGTCATGGAAAGGGGTACATCAAGGATGAGGTGTAATATCTCCCAAAATTGGAGATTGGTTTATCTTTGGCCTCTAGGTTTTGTGCCTTCTTGTGTAGTAAATGTTAGAGGTTCTCGCACTTGAGTACGGACTACCTTCATTATCACAAACTTGATTGCATGTATATGGGTNGAGTAGAGATGCTCAGAAGTCATGGAAAGGGGTACATCAAGGATGAGGTGTAATATCTCCCAAAATTGGAGATTGGTTTATCTTTGGCCTCTAGGTTTTGTGCCTTCTTGTGTAGTAAATGTTAGAGGTTCTCGCACTTGAGTACGGACTACCTTCATTATCACAAACTTGATTGCATGTATATGGGTTAATGACAACAGTATCCAAACCCTTAGGGGTTTCACGGTCAACCATGGCATTGTCATTAGTAAGCACCTTACTGGTAGCTATCCACTTAAGTCCAACATGCTTAAAAATTCTTCCAGTTGGGATCCATTTAAGGCAAGATCTAGGATTATTAAGCTTCTTATGTACAGAAGATGACTTACTATAAATCCTAGGTTTAACAGGTTAAACCTTAGCAGTGTTCCTCACTAAACCAGGAGGCATCAAACGAGGTTGTGAGCCTAAGATTCCATCCTTATGCAGTTGTGCTCTTTTCCTAGCCCTTTCTAGATCATAGTTCTTGTACAGGTCATTGGTGTCATATAAATTTTGAACTTTAATGCTCGGTTTCGACACTGTTTTCGAACTAATCCTAAAGGAGCAGGGTGTAAGGGTAGCTACTTGTCGAGATGTAACAGAGCTAGAAGCATTTTTATTGGGAAAATAATGTGTAGTGACTGGTTTTGTCAAAACTTGTTCCGCATCAACTTGGGAGGCAAACCGTGTTTTTGAAAATTTTGGTCGTTCAGATCTAAACGCAGTCGGTTGTCTAACAACTGATTGGTTTCTATTCCTTTGAGAAACTGGTTTCCCCAAGATTGATGGTTTTGCAAACATAGTGTTCACACTATTCTCTGTAGCTTTTCTTAGCTCATTTTTAATGCTGTAACTGTGAAACCTATTTTCAGAAATTGAGCTTTGAATTCATTATTTTTGGCACTCAAAGAAGTTGTTTGTTCTATCGTCTTAGTTCTCGTTTCTTTGATTGTCTCATTAAGATTTATACAATTCTTTTTCAAAGACTCATTTTCCACAAGTAATTTAGCCATATTATGTTCTAATTCAGTAACAGCGCAGTCATGTTTAGTCTTAACTTCATCACGCACATCACACAACTCAGTAATGCGTTTTTTNTTGGCACTCAAAGAAGTTGTTTGTTCTATCGTCTTAGTTCTCGTTTCTTTGATTGTCTCATTAAGATTTATACAATTCTTTTTCAAAGACTCATTTTCCACAAGTAATTTAGCCATATTATGTTCTAATTCAGTAACAGCGCAGTCATGTTTAGTCTTAACTTCATCACGCACATCACACAACTCAGTAATGCGTTTTTTTAGGTTGTTGATTGTCAAGTTCTTTGTTTCTAGCTGAGCTTTCAAATCATTAATCATAAAAAATTCACGAAAGTCAGGAAGTTACAGTTCTTTACTTGGTTGGTTAGTTTGAAAACTTTCTTCCTTTTGTTGCATTGCAATTTCAAGTGACATACAATGTTTTCGAGTTGTAAAAATCTGTTTGAAAGTTCATCAAAAACCCTTTTATCAACCATATCATTTGACTCATCATTATGTTCAGCATACTGATCACCTTCTCCCCCTTTATGATTCATATTTGTTGAATCAGAAATGGTATTGCTATCAGTCTTTTCCAACAAATAAGTATCATAAGTGGGCATAACTTGATCAGTATGCAGACGTTCATTAGAGAGCACATTATGATGTTCAATTAGGGGTACCTCAACACACGACACTTGTTCTTTTACTTCTTTGAGATCTGCATCCATGTTATGCGTAATAAGTGTCACTGAATTGCTGGTAGTGTCAAGCTTATCAGTTTCTGATCCTTTGCATAACGTGACAACTGACCCAACCTCCGCTGCTTTATCCAAATCACCAATACCATCACATGATTGCACCCGACAAGCATTCACCGTGTCATCATACTCAAGTTGGTGTTGTGCTCTTTCCTCAATGAACCTCTTCACATTACCCATGAGTTGGATGAGTGTATCTCTGAACGTGTCAACCTTAATTTCCGTGTGATCAACAAAACACTTTACGGTCATCTGACACTCATAGTCATAATCCATATTGAATTTCGAATTGAAGAACACTTGAAGTTGTTTGTCAAGTACAGAAAGGGAAGCCATGGATCTACTTTTTGAAGATTCTCCTTGTTCAAGTGATTGTTGTAGTTGATCTAGGTTAAGAATCATTATGTCGGTGAAGGTTTGAACGTCTTGAGCAAAGAGTGTTGCAAATGCCCGTTCGAATCCCATTTTAAATCCAGTTCCCTCTAAAAGCACCAAAATATGAGAGTGAGTTGTTGAAAGCATTCTATGGAAAAATCCTTTGCATTACTGATTGATACAAGTGGCTGACTGAACACTTTCACTTGAGAGTTTGAGCTTAACGAATCCTTGTTAGTTAGTTCAGGAGCATTTGTTAGTTGTATTATGTTGGAGTTCTTACGTTCATCGAACATATCGTACAGTTTGAGAATCTCAGGGATGACACTCTCTGAGGAGCTTGTCATACTTAGAATGTTCATGGGTTTAAATTATCATTGTGACAACTATTGAAGAGCAGAAGGGTGTCAATATAGCTGCTAACCAAAGAAGATAACCACTACTCAATAGAGATAACCGCTGGCTCGAAGTAACCGCTGGTCAAAACAAACCGCTGAACATGAAACCGCTGCCTATGTAACCCCTGACTATGTAACCGCTGCTAAGATAACCGCTAACAACGAAAACCGCTGGAGGAGCTAACCGCTGGAACACTATACGACAGAGTGAACTAACCGCTGGTAGCAAATGGCAAAAACAGTACAAAGGACAGCGTTATGTTCACTGACAGAGTGTACTAACCGCTAACGATAACCGCTGTATTCCTAAGCTAACCGCTACCAAGAAAGTGTTACCGAGGAGAAAACCGCTGCCAAGAGTTTGGTTCAAAATCACTCGTACACCCCACAAACGTAAGATCTGGCCAAACCAAATGATAAAATAGATAAATCTAACCCCTCTAATCCAAGAAGTACAAGAGAAAACACAAGAAATACCACGAACAAGCTCAAGTATGAGTAAAACCTTCCTAAACTATTAGAAACCAAAACAAACCATACAACACAAGTCCAAACACCAAGTACGTACGATCCCTAGGATGTAACCATAGCTCTTGATACCAATTGTAGGATACTAACAAACATATAACTAGTATGTAACTTGTGGTATGGATCAAATTGTAAAGAAAGAGAGAAGAAATCTATAGAGAGAAGTTAGAGAGAGAAAGTAGAAGAGAAGTTGGGAACCTTGAGAGAAAACCAAAAAAAAAGAAAATAGATTATGAGAAGGTCCAACCCTCTCCAAGGGTGGAGAGGGCTATTTATACTTACACTTACTATTTGCCTCTACTACGCTGTGGATCGGGCTGACAGTGGGTAAAGACCCGACCCGACTCCACAAATACTAACTAATACTAAATCTACGTATTAACTAATATGATATATACTACGAGCTATACAATGATTTAAAGTACTTGGGGTGACCGAATCTTTTACTAGAAAAAACATATTCCTAACACTTGTTTGCTTAATTTGTGTCGTGTGTGAATGTTTTGTGACGTGGTCGAAAGAGTTAAAACGTAATAACTTAATCACGGTTTAATATGATGTCGTAAATGCATATTAAAAATTGTGAAACGGCGGGGTCTAAAATGGTCATTTTAATATTTATTTACGATATAAATCATAAAATTAATTATTTGCATATTTAAACTTTCCACTTTGATAATTTACATTTATAACCCTAAATTATTAAATTACTAATTCAAGAAACTTGTTAAATGTGGAAAATTATTATTTTTGGAAAGCTGCTATAAATGGAAAGTTACTAAAAATGGAAAGCCGACTAAAACGAGTAATCTGATTTATAACAAGTTAATAATAAGCAGAGCATTAATTCATGTAGATTCGCTGAAGAAGGAGTGACTTCCTATTCTTATATTATGATATGGTTTCGTTGGCGGTTTAAGGTACAAATATTCTTCCTTTTTTGAAGGCCATCCTTTTCTCTTTTGGTTACTGTTTTGATTATGATCCTTTCAGTTAAGCCATTGCTATGTTCCCTTGTATGGTTCCTATTTGTTGATCCTTGTGATTTGATATGAGTTGATATTCGTTTGCATGCTATAGTTTCTTTCCTTATAGCATTTCCTATTTCTACGCCCATTATATATTTTGCCTATATGTGTTAGACTTATTAGCCAGTCATGAGGAGTCCATGGCCTTGCCACTGATGCACCAGTGGTATTGACACTATCTGTGGAGGTGGGTTTCAGTCCACAGTGTTCCCTTTAAGCTAGCTATTCAGGCATATATTTATTATTATATATGTTTACTTAGCCTAGAGCTTTGTTCATATATATTTGTTTTACAGGGGGCGTATGGATGCATCCTAGATACTTTGTTTAGTATTATTTGGTGAATGTTTTGGTGTGTGTGCAATACACCCCTTTCACATTTGGTACAATGGAGGTCATGACTCCTATGTACAATTAGTATATATATATTGTTGGGCATTCCTATTTGTTCTACTTCTCTATGATTCTTATTATCTTGTCATCTCTAATGTGATTAACTTATGCTTGATGTATTTCTTTTACTTACACTTATGACTCATTTCTTTTCCTTGAGTGTTTGATATTCATTATCCATATTTCCTTTGATCATATTCTATGTTTCCATATTCTTGATTTCTATCTCAGCAGGTTCGCTTGGACTTATGTCGTATTCACCTTCGTTTTTCTTTTGTTATTAGTTTTCGTTTGTTTATATCTGTTCACTGGGCTTTTTAAGCTCAGCCGCATTTCTTTTCCTGCGGCATGTTTTAGAAGGAAGCCGGGTTGAGTGAAGAGTGCTTAGGAGCTCTTAGTGGACTACATTATTGATACCCTTCCATGGATTAGAGTTTTGACTTAGAGTTTTCCTTTTGGTTCTTAGCTTGTTATTAGTTTTGGAAGTTGTAATTTTTAGAATTTGTCCTTTATCTTTTCATTAGAACTGTATTGTAACCCTTGTATTATTAATGTATTTCCGTTTACTTGTGTTCTGATTTGACCCCAAAATGTTACACTTTAGCCCTTTTCGGGTTGGGGTGTTACAATTTTGGTATCAGAGACAGGTTTGATCGCCGGATTCAAAAACCGTAAAGCTTAGGCTATGACCTATGAGTATTAAGCCCGTTAAGTTTTGCACCATAGGAGTTATGAAACAACCTTTGAGAACTTGCGTTAGGATTTCCAATCTGAAACTTAAGTTATGACCGGTGAGGATTGGGTAGACTATAGGGAATTTTTTTAGGTATCATTGCTTCCGCATCACTCTGATTCGTGCCTTACTTCTAGTTGAGCCTTTTAGATTTCTCCTTCTGGAGATTTGAAGCCTATTATTTTGCATAACATGAGTTTAGTGACCAAGTAAGTTTAGAACGCATTGAGAATTCTGCAGTAATGTTTAACATTACATAAGATTTATTTTCTTTTGATTTCAACCTCTGAATCATTTGATTAACCATTTAGGTGCCTTTTCGATCATTCTGAGAATTCGTATGACCATGATGTGTTTGACACATTCTGTGATTTCTCTTACTTTTGCCAAGCATATATAAGTCTCCCTATTCATTTTAATTCCTATGAGAAATCTTGTGGTGATTAACCATGAGTATAGGAATGTTTCCCCTCACTTCTGAATGATAAGATTTGCTATGCTGGTCTGTCTTTCCTTGGAAAGTTAAATCCGATGTTATTCTGGTAAGGATTGGTTGACTGAGCATCTAGATGCTAACTACTGTCATATTACGTCTCACTTTTGGCATATTGAACCACTCTGATTTATTCTGTCATGAATTCCAATTGTTAAACTTTTGTTATCCTTACTACCCTGGAAACTCGTACGTTATTTTCGTGGTTGTGAAGTTTTCCTAGTACCTATTCTTGTACCCTGTGGGGTAAATCTCACTTTGAGAAAGTCATTTTGCAATCTGAATTTTCCGATGTAATCCCTGAATGAACCACCAAAATTTCCATCCGATTATAAATTTGCTTTGACCTGACACTGAGAGATTTTTTTTAGTCACGACTCGAGGTTGAATATGATTTTCATAAAGGCATGTTTATATGATGCAAGTATTATGACGCCTGGCCAACGTGATAATAATTACATCATATAACTTGAACTTATGGGGATTGACTCGCCCCCAAACAGTCAACTAAGTCAACCAAGGGTTCCTGGTCAACTAAGTCAAGCTATGAGGGAGAGAGTGATCAATTTATGATCCGGTGTAAGCACAGTGTATCCCCGGGTCGTTATGTCCCAGCGAGATTGAAATTGTGTTTTGAAAACGTTTTGGGAATGAGTGATTTGAGGAAAGTAACCAGATAAAGATTTTGATTGTTTACACTAAGGAAATACAAGTGAAATTAAGTTAAAAATACTAAATTGACAAAAGCGTGAAAGCAAATTAACCTAAATCAAATTTTAGATTAAAAACGCGCGTTTACATTAAAAATAACGTAGCCGTACAAAATGAAAAGTGAGTTTTGAAAAATAAAAAGCCTACGGATATGAAAATTATATTTTTACAAACCTAATAATAAAAGAAATTTTTTTGGAAAAAGAAAAATATTTTTTAGACTTTTATATTATTTATTATTAATTAAAAACTAATTAATAACTATTAAAACTAAATTAAATTAAAAAAATTACTAAATGAACAGTAAAAATTACAAAACTTTTTCTAAAATTAGATTATACTATTATTAAGATAAGAAAAATACAAAAGTGCTAAAAAGATTATTTATAAGCTGAAAAATCAGCTTTTTAGCAAAATAAGCTTATTTAGACTTGTATTAGTATAAATAAAACTAGTTAGAAATAAAACACTAAGTTACTAGTAGGGGAGATGGTGCACGAGGTTGGCTTGAGATCTGATCCAAACAACCAGGGTTCGAATCCCACTAGTGACCCTTTTTACAACTATTTTCTTTTTGATTTTTTATTTTACACAAACACTTAAATACTGAAAATAACTAACTTTAAAAAAAACAATATTTTTAAAACACAAGAATAAGCTGGAAATGAGCTTAAGAAGCCAACAGTTGGCAATATAAGCTAAAAAGGAACTTTTGATGTTGAAAAAGCTTCTAAAAAGCTAAAAGCTACAAGCTAAGAGCTCAAATAAGCTAAAGTAGGTTAAATGAACTTCTATTAAGCAAAATCAAAGGAAAAAGCACAAGGAATAAGCTGACAAAGCACAATAAGCAAATCCAATTTATACTGAAGAACACAGTGGTCTGCAGCTAACTTGTGGGCTTGAATCAGCCAGGGGCAAAAGCTCCCAAGCTCAAAATGAGCACTGACCCAACAAGCTTGTTAGCTTGGCTATCCAAAAAGCCATTAAGCTCTGAGTGGGACCTACTGAGAAGCTTGAAATGAGCTTATGAATGTGCTTATGAACACTGATGGGTCAATATGCACTGGAAAGTGGGACAAGTTGCAAGGGTGAAATTAGCTTAATAAATAAGCTGAAAAACTCAAATAAATCCTGAAACCTACAAGCTGGCCATAAGGGCTTTCCAAAAAGTTCAAATACACAAGCTAATTCCCACTGAGAAGCTCACAAAGAGCTTGTGAACTTGGCCTATATACACTGATGACTCAGTATTAAGGTTCAATAGTCATGACTTGAGAGTACAAATTAAACATTGAAATAAGCAGTACAGAACATGAAAATTGCATGCACAAGTAGCTGAGAGCATCAGCTATCCAAAACCACAAATAAATTAAGCTAACATGCAAATTAAAACAAGAAAGAAGCTCAATAAAGTGAGCTTATACACTGACCAACCCTGGCACAGGGTACTTTTTTTAGAAAAAGGGCTAGGTTTAAGCCACCCAATAAGCAGTTTAACAACCAAAATAAAAATTAAGAAAAATAACCTATAAAAGATGAGCAGCAAAACTATAATATCTAACAAGCTTAACTCCTAAAACTTAATAACAAATCCACAATGAAAATAACTAGTTAATTCAAAAACTTTTTTCTGTGAACTTTAACTTTTAAGAACTTTACTCTATTTTGACTTTTTTGACTTTTGATTTGATTCTACTGACTAACCATGATATTACAAGCTACAAAGGACCTAGATTAAGCAAGCTTAACAAGTTATGCACTGACAATGATGATCAATAACTCAAAAATCCAATCAGTGAAACTGTTAGGGAAGATTAAAGAGCATTTTGACTTTTAAACAAATGAGGCCTGGATTTTAAGACTAATATGCAACTAGTGGACTAAATGTGACATGGTTTAACACTCTTCAACCACTGAGACTCTCTGGAACATAATGAGAGCACCTAATCCAAACACCCCTTAAAAATGTTGAAAACATGATTTTCAAAGCAAGAGACTGATCAAGACCATGAGACTGATTCCAACAGTTGAGATAAGCTAACATAAACTGAATTAAGCACTAAAAAAAACACCAATAATAGTTAATACTTATGAATCATACATATGCTAATTTGGCAGTGAAAATGAAATATGAATCAACAAGGGAATTAAATGAACATGCACACAATGTTAAGCACTAATTCTACTTAACTACACCAAAGGAACTCAAAAACACAATGATAAGCAGTTATTAAGCTAAAGAACAGTAAAACACTAAAAAGGTGAAAAGGCTTACAAAAGCTTCCAAGCACAGAACCTACTAACCAGGACCTCAAATCATAACCTAAAGCCTCCCATGAGGCATTACAACCACTGCAATCCAAAATGCATCAGTCTTCTTGCTTCTTTCTTCTTATCTTTTGTTTTTTTTTTCACCTATTTTTCTTATATTTTTTTGTATTTTTAGTTTCTTAAAGTAAACTGCTTCAAATGATTTGAAAGCTTAAGAAAGCTTATAGATAAGCTTAAATGAACTTAAACAAGGGTAAATGACCACTTTTAACAACATTAATTCTAAAATGAGATTTCAAAAGAAAAATGCCAAATTCTGAATTTAACTGAGAAAACTAAAATTGTTGATTGAATTAGGTTTAGATTACACTAAAAACTTAAGATTACAACTAAAAACTAAGTTTTGTAACAAGAAATTGAAATTACATGAACAACGACATTGCTAAACTAAACTAAAACTATTCTAGATAACTACCACTTCTTCCTTCCTTCTTTCTTCACTTATAAGGTCCCTGGTGGGGTTCTGAGTCAATCCCACTTTAATTGTGAGCCCTTTGATGTCTTGTTTTGATCCTAGCCATTGAATGGCATTTTGGCGCCAAAAAGAAGATAAGCAATTGGGGCCTGTGGAGTGTTGCAGGTGGGGAGCATTTAATGCTTGGTGAGGTGTAGGGGATAGGTAGGGGTGGTGGAGGTGATAGGTGATAGTGGTGGGCAAGTGGGGTGGCAAAACCAGGGGTGGTTTTGAGGTTTCAGTGTGGGAGGGAAGGGGTAAAGGAGGTGGGTTTGACCGGGGTTTGACCCGGTTTTATTTAACTTAGGGGGGGGGGTGTGGGCTGTTTGTGTTGTTGGGCTAGGGAAAGATGGGTAAAGGGATGTGTTTGTTTTGGGCTTGGATTGGTGTTGGGTTTTATATAAAAAGGGCCCGGCTGGTTTTTAGTTAACAAGGACCATTTATGTAAATTGCTGAAATTCAAGGGACTGAATTTGGCAACTTTCCAAAGTTATCTAAAGGGTTAAACTTGCCAAGTAAGAATAGTATAAGGACCTTTTGTTGATTTTTCCACTTTTGAATTTCCCAGGGACCTATTTTGCCAATTCTTCAAAGTACAGGGACCAATCTTGTAATTTCACCAAACTTTTATTCCAAGGACCATTTGTGATAACTTTTAATCTTTAAGGACCATAAACGACTTTTTTATTCAAAATATTTGCTCAGGGGCCATTTCTGCCATTTTGAAACTTGAAGGACTAAATGTGTAAATTTTGCAAACTTTCCACCAAAGGACTAAATATGATTATTTGTGATTTCAAAAGGACCTTTGGTGACTTTTTATTCAAAATTAATGCTCATGGACTAGATTTGACAAGTTTTGAAAGTTGAGGGACTGAAACTGCCAATTGTGCAAACTTTGTTCGTTTTTCATTTGTTTTCAAATATTTTGCATCTAAAACATATAAAACACAACCCTGAGATATTTTCAGTATTTTGATGCATATTTGGGTGTTTTTGGATGTTTTGGCAGTTCAGATGAGACAAAAATGATGAGTATTTACACACTCATCAGGGATCGTAGGATGTCTTTAAGAAGTGCCTGAGAACAGTAAAAGTTTGATGAGACAGAACCCTATCAGTATAGAATGATGTTTTACCTGATTTTAAAACTCCCTATCGATCAGTACTAGTTAAATTGAGAGAACTGGTGGAGCAGCAACCAAAAACTATGAAGTGGTTTGTTTGTCTTAGTGTATCTCTTGAAAGTGCCTTAATTTTATTTGCGATGAAGAAAGATTAGAGTGGGAGAATTGTACTGACTTCTGGAAGCTGAACCGTATCATTGTTAGAAATCATCATCCATTACCTGGAATCGACGATGTATCTGATCAACTCTAGGATGCGGAGTTTTCCTTTAGATGGATTTATGGCTTGAAGTTATTCCAAAAATTACATTTCGTATTTGTATCGATCACTATGACTGTTAATGATGCTAATAGTATTAGCTAATGCTTTGACTGTTTATTGAATTTGATGAATCGTGTCTTTCGTGAGTACTTAGACAAATTGGTTATAGTATGACATATTAGTACATTCAGAGACGAAGGAGAAACATGAGAATCATTTTCGTATTATGTTGGAAACATGAGGATCATTTATATTCTGGAAGCATGATATTGGTTGGAAGATGTTCACGACTTGCGTTACCGTTGAGGAATTTTATGAGTAAAGAAGAGAAGCTTAGTTTGGATGAGAACAGAGTTTTGAAAAAAAAAAAGAAAAAGGCTGAAATAGAAATTAGCTTCAACTTTCATACTTTCAGGTAGTACCAATTTTGGGACGTTTCAAGAAGAGACTTGGTTATGCCATTATGTAGCACAGGAAGGTTATTGCTTACACATCAAGACAATTAGAACCGTTTGAGGAGAATTATTCAATGCATGACTTGGAATTGACGGCAGTGTGGTTGCTCTTAAGATTTGAAAGACATATCTTACAAGGTAAATTTGGTGGCAGATGCATTTAGGAAGAAATTTGAAGTTCGGTTTGTCTTGGAGATTGAGCTTAAGAAAATCAAGACTTAGAACTCATGGAAGTTGAGTCGTGGCGAACATGAAGGTTGAATCCAATTACAAATTTTAGAAGCTCAGGAGCAAGATGGCGAACTATGATCTGTGATAGAATACTGGAGAGAAGCTGTTATGCTTGAGGCAAAGTTTTACTTTCTCTAACCCTTTTAGTTGTACTAAGATGTATAAGGGATCTAAGCAGAATTTTCAGAGGGAATGGCATGAAACTGGTTGTGATCACATTAGTGACAATGTGCTTAGTATGTTACAAGTCAAGATTGAACTTCAGCATGCAAGGGAGTTCCTTTAATTTATGGACTTTTCGACTTAGAAGTAGGATTAGACTTTTCATGAACCTTGTAACGAAACCTCCTCGCACATTTGAGAAGAATGATATAATGAGTGGTGATGGATCGTTTGATTAAGTCAGCTCATTTTGCCTCTTAGAATGTGCATTCAGTTAGCGAGTGGGCATAAATCCTTCGACAGAAGATTATTTAATTAAAATGGTGCACCTGCAGTGATCGTGTCAGAGATTCGCGTTTTACTTCACATTCCTAGGAAGGACTACCGAAGGATTGAGGGACCGGACTCAAGTATAGTAATTCTATTCACCTACAGACTGATGGATAAGCAGAACAACTATTCGAACTTGGAAGAAGGGTTGAGCAGGAAGTTTGTGTTAGGATTACGTTTTATTAATATCAAGTCTCGGTCATTAAGTTTTGTAATAGGTTGCTTTAGAATATTATTTAGTAATGTTTTATCAATGTTTACACAAGTTTAGTTCATGTTTACATGTTTTGTTAAAGTCTAAGGGCTAGTAATGTAACAAGTTGAAAGTCATGTGAAGCCCTAGACTAGTAGCATAAATAGAATGTAAACCCTCCAAGGAGGGTGTTGGTTCTCTTAGTAATAATATTGTCTTTCATTTCACACACAAGAGTTCCTTCCACTTTCTCTCTCTACTCTCTTTCTCTCTCTAAAGATTATATGGTTTTATGTTACAAAATGGTGACCTAACAAGTGGTATCAATCGCCAAGGGATAATATAGGTTGTCTTAGGTTAGATTTGGTAGAAAAACTAGGTTTAAGGGCTCGTATCTTCTGGTTCTATCGAGTACGAATTGTGGGTATCGAGTAAGACAGAGGCTTGTTAGGTCACCATTTTGTAAACACAAGTATAGTTTTGATAGAAATAAGATTAGAAATAGAGTTTGGTTGATTAGATCAAATGAGAAGAATAAAAGTGCAAGAGTTTCCTTAAGATAATGAAATAACCAACAAGAAATAGGTTTACATGAGTATCCTATTTATAGGAGAGGAGGTAGGGCAACATTCCCTATCTCCTTCCTTTCTCTAAACATTGGGCTTTAAGGCCCATTGGACGTGTGATGGACTCACATGTTTACATTCATAAGATAAATGACTTAGATAAATTTAGCAACCTATTACAATGACTGAAATAACCGAGACTTGACTAAACGTTGATAACTTAGGTTTTAACAATCCCCCCCTAAGGATCGGTTGTTGAAGAAGTGATGTTAGTCACGGTCATTTGAGGTTGCTTGACGTCTTTGTCTTTGGTCTTTAGTTGTGGTATTCATAGCTTTAGACGTCTTCAAAAATGATTATCTTGAAATGATTCATCATTCTTTGTTCTTTGTCTTTGCTTGATGAGATAGTGATCAATCTGATGCGGTAATCTGCCATTCGTCACTTTCTTAGATTCCAGTGGATCTGCATCATTCCGACATGCTCATACATCTTTGACGTTTGAAACTTTCATGCGTGAAAAGCTCTCTTTTCATGTGTGAAGATTCTTTGTGTTGATGTGGAATCCTTCTTTAGACGGTGTGTTGCTTAAGATCGTTTGTCTTTATCACTTTTTAGATTCTTTTGGCATGGAATCTATCTTTGACATTCATGTTACTTCGATCTTTCATGAGAGCTTTCATTTTGTTGAGATGTAAGTATGAGCATGTGGAAGCTGGTGTTCAGGATGGTGGTTGTACCTGCAGTGAAACAGTTAGCAATAATACATCCGGTACTTACAGGTTCGGAATTAGAATTCGTCGACAGCATAGTGTGAAGACTCCTTCTAATCCTTACCAAGGCCATTCCTAATCGGATACCCCCTAGAGGGCTTACACAGACATACATAAGTACACCCACGATTAGGTGAGTCGCTGGAGATCATCCCACGACTGTAGACCGTTTGAAACCATCGAACACACTAAGCGTAATCCACAAGGAATCACCGAAGTGACCTGCTGTCAGGGCTGTTTGATGTTGACCCTGGCAGGATTTCCGTTCAATCATTCGAGAAATACCTAAGTAAATCCCTCATAAACGTTCAAGGCAGATTGTTAAGATCTGCGAAGGACTCAATAATTTACACTTAGTGTCAAATGATGTAAGACACTTAGTTTAGAAGAATTTTGTGTTCCTAAGAGATCTTTTATGTTATCTCGTGGCTCTAGACTNTTCAATCATTCGAGAAATACCTAAGTAAATCCCTCATAAACGTTCAAGGCAGATTGTTAAGATCTGCGAAGGACTCAATAATTTACACTTAGTGTCAAATGATGTAAGACACTTAGTTTAGAAGAATTTTGTGTTCCTAAGAGATCTTTTATGTTATCTCGTGGCTCTAGACTCGATAAGTGCACATTTGGTTTCCTATGCGGAGGCATGGAGCAGAGGGCCTCCTGTTTCAATATCAACCATCTCTAATAGACGATCGATAGATTACATTGGTTCCTCGTGAGAATGAAACAAACATCTTTTGAGAGATGCCTGAGTGGCTAAGAAGGTTAAGGTGCATTGCGTCACTGGGTCCATGACATCTTTTATCTTCAATACCAGTGTCGCCTTAGCAACAACCAGTAGCATATGAATTGAACCCGGTGTCTGACCTAAGGTTGATAAAATGGAGGGCTATTTCTTTTCACCCTTTTCATTCGTTTCTTTTTAATTCTTCTACCCCTTCTTTCTCCTTTCATTCTTTTACTCCTTTTTTCATATCATACCTAAGGACTTCTAATTTCTAACTATTGGTGATGTCCTTGGGTAGATCCCTCCGGTTTAGGCGGATCATAGGACGGTTTTTCCTATCCTTAGTCACCTTGTAACTCCATAACTATCCTATTGATGCCTTTAAACCAAATCATTGAAAATCTCTCAAAGTGTGTAAGAGTGTAAAACTTTTTGTTAACACTTTGAGGTTTTGGATTTTATATGAAATACTCCCCCTCAACATATGCTCATGATTATTTTCAGAAATTTGCATATGTGGAAAGAGTTGGCACTTTTTGAATTGATCCACTCTTAATAGTCATGTACCCGAGGGACACGTTTACGTTGCTTAGTTAAAGGGATGCATTATCAGCTTTTAGGTGATAACTAGCCCTAATAACTAACTTGATGTTGTTAACATTCCTAAAAGGAAGTTAGACCCGTCAAAGTAAACAACTAGAAAGAGTTTCTCGAAACGGTACTTTCTAATCGGATAAATCCTTTCGAATTAAAACATTTGTTGTTTCGTCAATTCGTGGGTCAATTCTGAGTCGAGCTCGTACGAGATAAGACTTTTTGACATCATATTTTAATCACTTTCTTTTTCTCTCCCTCAAAAATAGCATATCAAATGTTGTTTTTGTAAATGGTTTTGATTAAAATATACCTTTTTGATTCTTATTGGGAGAGATCAACAAGATTTGAAGATTTAAGAACGATGTTTTGATTCAAGTACTCCCCCTCAACAAGTGATTACTTATTGAGGTGTAATACTTGTCTTTTGAGCAGATTTGAAAAATACTGAAAGGTTTGATTAAATCTACTCAAAAGTAAGAAGCTTTCGCTCCTTATATTAGGATTGTAGCACTGATGCATACCACAGGGTCCTTTCATTACAAAGTGCGGGTTGTACACTGTTATGTGTGCACAAGCCATAGTAATTACAAATCAAACAATATTATAAATATATTGAAATATTTGTACCAGAAGAATGGGAGCTGAGCTAAGCATCGAAGACTGTGAACTTTGGATCAGGTCGGCGGAATGTCAAGACCGAAAATGATGGTCGAACACCGATATAGCTTTCCAACCTTCTGATCTGTTGTCATCGATATAGCCTTCCTTCAATCGTATGGACAAAGTTTCTGATCATTCTGTGTCCATTAGCTTTCCACCTAGTTTCTCTTCCCNAATTACAAATCAAACAATATTATAAATATATTGAAATATTTGTACCAGAAGAATGGGAGCTGAGCTAAGCATCGAAGACTGTGAACTTTGGATCAGGTCGGCGGAATGTCAAGACCGAAAATGATGGTCGAACACCGATATAGCTTTCCAACCTTCTGATCTGTTGTCATCGATATAGCCTTCCTTCAATCGTATGGACAAAGTTTCTGATCATTCTGTGTCCATTAGCTTTCCACCTAGTTTCTCTTCCCTCTTTTAGCCTCTTCTTTTCATCCTTCAACCTTTCTGCTAACTCATCACGAACTCGTTGAAGTGTGACATCACAAAACTTTCGAATCTCATCGAACCTCATGAAACGAAGCTGATGCTTGCTGTTGAGGTAGGTGATTCCCAATGTCGGTTGTTGCACGAGAGAGTATTGTGACATCCCGGTAATTTCAGGAATCATGAGTTGTGGTTGAGTAAGGTTGATGGTGTTCTGATAACTTTCCACTCCCAGCTGAAGATCTTCCACTCTTTCTTGAACAATTAATCATCTGATGTAGAGTAGGAGAGATGCGATGAAGTTGTACGATGTGTCTTGTTCAAAGTTGAGCAGCTTTCCTTGAACCTTTAGCAGATACATATCTTCAATGTCATTTACGGTTAGATCTAGGAAGTCTGCTTCATTGAACTTGTATCGCTTCTCATCTTGTCTCTTAACGACAATTTCCTTCATGAAAGTGTAGCCGAATTTCTTATCTTCCACGATCTCCATAACTGCAACGATGCGAAGCGGTTGCTTCACATTTTCACTTGAATTCAGATGTAGTCTGTGTGTATAGCCGAGCTTTCATCTTTCAGGCCAATGTTGAATACCGAGAAGAGCGTCCTTGTTGTATTGGAGAACTGATTTGCAGTATATTGGTGCGTGCTCTTCAATGTCTGGTATTTCATATCGGGCAGCTGGAATTGAAAGTGTGAGTGAAGATGCATATCGTTCCTTGGAAGTCTCGTGTGCATGCTGAAGGTATTGGAAGTCGTTGTTGAAGAAGTGAAGATGCATATCGTTCCTTGGAAGTCTCATGTGCATGCTGAAGGTATTGGAAGTCGTTGTTGAAGAAGCGTCGGTAGGGGATCTTAGGTTTTTCTGGAAAGCCAAGTAGAGGTAGTGGTTTTGTCCAGTCCGTGAAGTAAGGTTTCTTCGTTTCAGTATCGACATTCAATTCAGGGTTAAGCCAGTCGAACGAGCCAGATAAAGCACAGGCTATGTTCTCCATGTGGTAATCGAGTTCTACTTTGTTCCCGGATCTCTTTTTGAGAAAGTCCATAGCTTCACGATTAATCCGCTTCAGTTCAGTCTTTGACAACCTTTCAACTTGTAAACGTGACATAATACTCTGAGTCATCTGCAAAGTATTACCTGGCAATGGTTCGTCGGTCTCAAGCGGTGGTTGTGCTTTGATCATCGTTGTCAGCCAATCAGAGTCATGAGCTTCGTCCACATCTAGCCATGAGAATTGAGTAGTCTTTTTCTTCTGCTTCTTTGACTTTGAGGACTTCTTCTTCTCTTTTGGAGACGATGGACCGGTTTGAAATTCAGGAATTTCTGATTCGGGTATTGCTGTTTCTGGTTCTTCCTGAGTGTCAAACGGTTGAAGCATGAATGGTGCCTCTGATTGTGTCGGTCCGGAGCCGGATGCAGGAGCTCTTTGTTTGGAAGGAGGAGCCTTAGAAGTCTTGTGGGGCTGTTGTGATGAAGATGGTGCTTCTGACTTCTTTGACTTCTTGCTTTTCGGATCTGAGTCAGGATCATCATCTTTCCTTTGTCGTTTGTGTTTACCGGCAGCTTCCTTGCAAGATTCTTTTGAGGCAATGGCTTGAAGTGCCTCGAACATCGTTGATTCTTCAGGTGTCTTATCCTCCTTGTTTCTGAGCTTGACAGCTAACAGGGTTTGCAGTTGTTCAGTAGATAGGTCTTCCGGTGGTGGAGGATCCCTGTTAGTGCGAAGGTAGAATGGAGTTGACTCAAGCATTCTTTCAATGTTGTGCTTGATCCTGGTATTCAATTTAGAACGAATTGGCTCAATAAGCGCAGACACAGCCGGTTCAGTTATTGCAGCGAGATTTTCGTTGAGATATTCTGTTGTGTACTCCTTGATCATCCCGTCCATGTCGGCATGTAGAACTTTGTCGACAAGTGCACTTGCATCCTGAAGATCTTTGACTTGTGAAGTCAAAGTTTTGACCTGTTTGGAGAGTTGTTGCACTTGGTCATTAAGATCTCCAGTTGGCTGTTGTGTCTCCTTCTTTTTCTTCCTTGCCAAATCAAGAGCTTTCTTGATCCGCTTTGATGCTGTCAAAGCTGCTTTGCCTCCCTTCTTCTTCTTGTCAGATTTGCTTTTGGATGTTTTCTTTGCTGGTGGTGGTGATGAGTGATGTGATGATGAAGATGAAGATGATTCATGCTCTGGTTCTGATGGAGGTGGTGAGGGATCCTTTGGAGGTGAGCCTGATGGAATCGGTGGATTTTGTGAAGATGAGTGCGGAGGAGTGTGGATGAGTTGATCAGTGTCAAAGTGTTCTTCGTCTTGATCGAGTCCACGAAGCAATCGATCCGTCTCTTCTCTAGCTTTCCTCTTGATTTCCTCGTCTCTTTTCTGAACCTTAGCAATAAACTCTTTAGTGATGTAGTCAGTCTGTTCTTCTTCTTCCCCTGTAGCTTCTTGCATGATAGTGTTTCCTTCTGGATCACGTTGTTCGGTTTCGGTTTGAGGAACTACAGTGCTGCTTGAGCCAACCTCATGTCCTTGTAGATTAAGCGGTGTCTGATGGGGTTGTGGATGTTGGAGATTCAAACGAGCAGCTTCCTTGAATTCTTTTTCTTCTTGCTTCTTATCACCCCTTGTGTCAACAATGATACTTTTGAGTTTTCGCTTGTCAACCAGTGGTATAACAGGAGGTTCTTCTTCAGCTTCTTCATTATGATCACCACTTGGTTCATTGATGGTCAAACTCGTACCTCTTCTCTGTTCTTGTTCAGCAGTTTCCTTGCTTAATTGTTTAGTCAGTTCAAGCCCTGGAAATTCTTCTTCTTCATCAAGTTGTTCTTCTTGGTCATCTGGAGCCTTTGACCTTCTTTCATAGTCTGCTTCTTTATCTGATTCAGAGCCAAAATCAGATTCAGTTTCTGTTTCGGATGAAGAAGCTGACGGTTCATCCTGAGGAATCTGCTTAGGTGCAGCTTTCCTTCTTGGTCTGGTGGGTGGCTTTTGAGCAGTCTTTGATTGTTGTGAGGTTGTTGTACTGCTCGTGCTACCGGACTTGCCACCCCTCCTGCTTCGGGTTCGAACAATAGTTGCTGGTTCATCTTCTTTCTCATTGAAGCCAACTCTCCCAGCCTTGAATGCTTTATCATAGATTTTGAAGTTCTGAGTCTTTCTGATTTCGTCATCCAAGAAATGATCTGGGATTCTCATGCCTTTGGTTCTTGGAATGAACCTGATGGACTTGACAAAGGAAATCTTTGGGTCTTCATTGAATATATCTTTTGGTTCTGTCCTGTCGTGCATCCTCTTGATGAAGTCTGGGGTTTTCTCACAGAAGTATGCTATGAGTAGTTTGGTGAACCTAATGAACGGAATCACGGTCCTGTCACGATCAGTATGAATGTGATGGAGCATGTCGCTCATTATTGGTGCAGCAAAGTTAATCGGTGTCATTGTCATCATTCCCTAGAATACTTGCATGTGTTCTACCCTTGGATGCTCATGACCACTCTTTCTTCTTGAGATGGATCTGACAATAAGCATGTAGAATGTTCTCCATGGTTGCGGCAGATATTTGACATTGAATTTTGAAAGAAGTGTGAGTGATTCATTATCAGGAATATCGTATCCAAGATCAATGAAGTAGTCAAGGATTTCCAGTTCAGTCAGCATCGGATGATATTCTTTGTAAGTTGGTAACATGAGAGCTTCACGAAGAGTATCATGATCAACGGTGTATTGTTGACGATCCAGCTTGACGGTAAAGGATTTGTCGTCCAAATTGGCCTTAGCTGTGTGCCAGAACTGATGGATGTAGAAGATTGCAACTGATGTGGATTTGGTGAGCAATGGCTTGCATGGATGAGCGAGAAGTATGTTCTTGAAAATCTTGCATGTGTCATCAGGTATGCTAAGTTTGTTGAAGTCGATGCGAAGATTGTTCTGATCAATGCCTACGTTGTAGTCAGCAGGGAAGCTTCACCAAGTGCAAGTAGTGGGAGGTTCTGTTGTTGTGGAACTGATTCATCGTGTTGAGCCATTTGTGTTCTGAAAGTGTCATGTCATGAAATCAAACATCCAGATATATTAGTCATTAGTCTGAGTTCACGTTTGATATTCAAAGA
>LBNU01037675.1:80066-91559 GCA_014162995.1 Artemisia annua
TTTTGAAGATTTTTTGATTTTGTATTTTGTTTTTGATAAATATTTACAAAATAATTTTGTATTTGACTCAGTTAATTGTTTTCAAGAAAAGATTTTAGATCATCTGGAGTCAAACACCGCATACCAATCCGGTGGACCAGTTCAGCAAACCTTGATGGAGCTAAAGGTTTTGTGAACAAATCTGCCAGTTGGTATTCAGTACCCACAAAGTATAACTCTATTGTACCCTTTTCAACATGCTCCTTGATGAAGTGATAACGGAGATCAATGTGCTTAGACTTTAAATGTAGAACTGTGTTGCATGAGATTGCTATCGCACTTTTCGAATCACAATAAATTGGAATCTTGTTGAATAAGTAACCGTAGTCCATTAGTTGTGTACGCATCCAAATGACTTGTGCACAACAGGCAGACATGGCAACGTATTCAGCTTCTGTAGATGAAAGTGAGGTGCAATCCTGCTTCTTTGATTGCCAAGACACGAGTTTATCTCCAAGAAACTGTAAACCACCAGAAGTACTTTTGCGTGTATCCATACACCCTGCATGATCAGCGTCTGAAAAAGCTATTAGTTCAAAACCGGAATCCTTTGGATACCAGATCCCCAAATTAATGGTTCCTTTTACGTATCGAAGGATTCTCTTAGCCTCATTGAGGTGACGTTCAGTTGGATTGGACTGATAGCGAGAGCACATAAATATAGCAAATACAATATCCGGTCTACTAGCGGTGAGGTACATCAGTGACCCAATGATACTTCGGTATTTTCTGGGGTCAACTGATTTCCCATGTGGATCCTCATCTAGTTTAGTGGTGTTGGCCATTGGGATATTGTAAGTATCACAACTGGTCATGCCATGTTTCTTAATTATCTCAAGATTGTATTTGGACTGATTTAGGAAAATTCCACGGGGAGACTGATGAACTTATAGTCCCAAAAAGAACGTAAGTTCACCCATCATTGATATTTCAAAATTTTGTTTCATTAATCTGGCAAAAGCGTTTGAGTACTTTTTGTTTGTTGAACCAAAAATAATGTCATCGACGTATATTTGCACAATTAAAACATCTTCCCCGTGTTTTTGAATAAACAAAGTTGGATTGAGCAAACCTTTAGTAAAAGAGTTAGCAAGCAAGAAAGCAGTAAGTTTATCATACCACGCCCTGAGGGCTTGTTTGAGACCATAGAGAGCCTTCTTAAGTCTGTAGACATGGTTAGGGTGCTCTGGGTCAACAAATCCCTCTGGTTGACTGACGTATACCTCCTTACGTAGTTCACCGTTCAGAAATGCCGTTTTCACGTCCATTTGATAAACGACCATGTTTTTGTGAGCAGCATATGCCAAAAATATTCGAACAGCTTCAAGTCTAGCAACTGGTGAGAAAGATTCCTCAAAGCCAATTCCTTCCTCCTGAGTATATCCTTTAGCTACCAAGCGTGATTTGTTACGAATAACGTTGCCTTCTGCGTCCAACTTGTTTTTCCAAATCCATTTTAGCCCAATGACATAAAATCCATCCGGTCGTTCAACTAATTCCCAAACTTCAAGACGTTTGAATTGGTTGAATTCCTCTTGCATTGATTTAATCCAGTTATCGTAAGTTAGAGCTTCTTTAATATTTTTCGGTTCTTCATGACTAACTGTTAGAGCATAAATGCAATGTTCGGCATCGGAGTGAAGTTTTTGTCTAGTCATAACTGGAGCTTTTGGATGACCAATAATGTTGACAATTAGATGGTCACGAGTCCAATGATGTGTTGAAGGGTGAGGGTTATGAAACTGCTGCATATTAGTTGGTTCCAAATTGCGTGTTGACGACTCAGCAATATCTGAAAGGTTCGGAGTCAGAGCAAACGGATTAAAGAACGCATTCGGATCATAATTTGCAGGTTCTGGTACTTGTTGGTTCAGATCTTCAGTTGGGTTGTCGGTGTTGGAGGCGGTTTGTTCTTCTATTGTTGGTGATTCAGTCGGGGGTGCATCGGGTGTTACTATTGTTGTTGTAGTAACCGTTGTATCAGGTACTTGAATATTATCAGGTTGAGCAGCGGAACTAGTGGATACATCTGGTGCACGTGTCTCAAATGAATCATCGAACAAAGGAGAAAACAATGTTTCCAATTCTCAACGAGTTAGTGACAACGGTTCACCTGAAGAATCTGGAAAGTTTAGACGGTTGGTTGCGGGTCCTAAGCTGTTTTGCTCAGAAGCCATATCTGTGAGCTCATCGAAATTAGCATGAATAGTCACCTGAATCTCTCTAGTACGACGGTTGTAGATTCTAAAACCTTTGGAGTTTTCACAATATCCAATGAAGATACCGACGTCAGCCTTTGCCTTAAGCTTTCCAAGATCATCACGATCATTATTCGGATAACAAAGAGAACCAAATATATGAAAGTGTTGTATGTTAGGCTTTCATTTGTGAACAATTTCATACGGTGTGACTTTGTGACGTTTATTAATCATACAACGATTTTGGGTGTAACATGCGGTTGAGACGGCTTCTGCCCAAAGAAAATCTGGTAGTTGAGCATTAATTAGCATCGTTCGTGCGGCTTCCACTAACGTTCTGTTACGTCTTTCGACCACTCCATTCTGTTCGGGAGTCCGTGCAATCGAGGTTTGATATTCAATTCCCACTTTCTCAAAATAGTCCCGAAGGGTTTGATTCTTGAATTCAGTTCCATTGTCCGTTCTAACGATTCTGACAGTGTTGCGGAGTTGAACTTGAATTTTCGTGAGAAAGGCGATAATCATAGATGGAGCTTGATCTTTGCTTCGAAGAAAGTAAACCCAAGTCCATTTGGAGAAGTCATCAACAATCACAAGAATATACCGTTTCCCATTAATCGTTTGTACTCGCATTGGTCCACATAAATCCATATGAAGAAGTTGAAGAACATGATCAGTGCTTGGTTCAGGTTTGGAGTTGAGGTATGCACGTTTGCGCTTTCCTTGTTCACAAGTGGGATATAAGTGATCTTTTGCATATCGGAACCTTGGAAGACCATCTACTAGTTTATGGCGAGCAAGGTCAGTCATAGTTCTGAAGTTGAGATGAGACATGCGTTGGTGCCATAACCAGGATTTTGTCGATTCTGCCTTAGAAAGTAAACAAATGGGAGAGGAAGCGGACATGTCTGACATTGAAATTGTATAAAGACTGTTTCCACGTGTGCCTGACATAAGATCATTTCCTTGTAAATCATGAACAAAGCATGTTTCTCCCTAAATGCAACTTCAAGATCACCATCACAAAATTGACCGACTGAGAAGAGATTGTGACCGAGGCCTTCGACATAATACACACGACTGATTTCGATATTCCCACTGACGTAGTCCCCATACCCCATAATTGCAGCGAAATGATCATTCCCGAATCTGACAGTTCCTATAAACTTTGAGACAAAGTTTCTTAGCAGTTTGAGATTGCCTGTCATGTGTCGGGAGCATCCGCTATCAACAATCCAGAGAACAATTTGCACCACCTGCATCACATGAAAGAGACGACGATGGTACAATGGTAAGGG
The DNA here is from genome assembly GCA_014162995.1 of Artemisia annua. Lineage (NCBI taxonomy): Eukaryota > Viridiplantae > Streptophyta > Magnoliopsida > Asterales > Asteraceae > Artemisia > Artemisia annua. The sequence goes on from LBNU01037675.1 coordinate 83,602, forward strand.
TGGAACCCAATGAAGTTGTGGGTTCCATTGGGTTAGAAGCACACATGTTAACAAGTTTTGGAATCCATTTAAAGTTATGTGTCCTTAGTAACTACCGTTGCCAATTCCAACTAGATTTAGCCTTTTTAATATCAAATTCGGTGAGTGATGGCATATTCCTAGAGGTCTTGTCCGCAACTACTGGGTTGACTACATCATTCTTAGAAACTATACAAGGCATAAGTCCTAGCACAGATTTAGAAGCATTAGTGGGCCTAGATTTTCTGCCTGATATACGTTTCTTAAAACGAGATAAAAGAGAATTTGCAACACATTTAGAGTGATCACCAGATAACATACTTTTACGACAAAACACACATGAAACATCAACATTCAAAACATTTAAAGGTTCATCATTCGTTACACAAAGATTAGGATTACAATTTGCCAAATCAGAATCTAAATCTAGTGCAAGATGAGTATTATTCAAAGTCCTAGGGTGTTCTTATACTTCAGAGGCTTTTAGTGTCTCTCTTCTACGTTGCAAAATCCTATTCGCTCTTTTCATACGTTTACGCTTGTTTCTGCTAACACTAGGAGTGGCAACTATNTCATCATTCGTTACACAAAGATTAGGATTACAATTTGCCAAATCAGAATCTAAATCTAGTGCAAGATGAGTATTATTCAAAGTCCTAGGGTGTTCTTATACTTCAGAGGCTTTTAGTGTCTCTCTTCTACGTTGCAAAATCCTATTCGCTCTTTTCATACGTTTACGCTTGTTTCTGCTAACACTAGGAGTGGCAACTATTCCTGTAGAAGTGGAAGGATCCAAGTTAGACTTCTTAGTGTGTTGTGCTACATTTGTTATGTCTAAAGAGTACATCTCTGGTGCAATTACTTTAGTGTTGACAGATTTTCCTTTTTCAAGTTCACGTATTTTCTCTTTCAACTCAATGATAATGTGCATTTTATCTTGAATATCACTGTCGAGTTTTCTATTAGAATAAAAATATTCATCACGACTCTTTTGCCAATAGTCTGTAACTTCTTGCAATTCTGCAATTTCCTTTTCATATTTTGAAATTCGACTTTTTAAATCCTCATTCTCTTTTTGAAAAGTTGTGGAAGTTTTAAGACTTTGCAATTCCAGTTCGAAATCAAGACTCTGGTTTTGACACCATTCAAGCTTTTTGTTGAGTTGGAAAATCTCATTTGAAAGTTTGTTTTGCACATCATCATTGTGTTTTCGGAGATTTACGTTTTCATCTTTTAATGTCTCAATTTGTTTAGATAACAACTCAACATCATCACAATGATCATCAACAAGCATAGAAGTACCAGATTCATAAAGAGAATTCATAACCACAGATATAATATCAGCACTAAGAACCTGTTCCAAGAGTCGATCAGATTCTTTTTGTAAAAATTGATTTCGATGTTTTAGTTTTAAGATCGCGTTTTTAGATTCTTGAAAAACGTTAAGAATGGTTTGGACTTCCCTTTTTAGTTCATGTTCCCATTGCTTAGAACAGAAATTCAGACGTTGAATACTTGGAGTAAATTGGGTTTGAAACATTTCCCGTCTTTCTCTTGCAACAGGTGAAAGAAAAGTTGCCACAGTTATTTCAGAATTCTTTTCAATAGCATTTTCTATGGATTGAAGGTCGTTCGAAAATGATTGATAGTGACGAAATAAAGTAGAATCATTTAACTTGCTTAGTTTCGTTTGAATATCATTGTTCTGTTGAAGAATAGAATCTAAGCATGTTTCATGATCTGCTTTTGTTTTGAAATAATGGAGTTGAGATTGACAGTGTTCAAGAGCCCGAGTTAAAGCCACATTCTTTTCTTTCAATTTTTCATTCAAAGTTTGACACCGGATATTCTGATTTTGGCTGGTCATAAGTAAGATTTTCAATTCAGATTCTGTGTCAGACAACGGTTCATAGTGTTCAATTTGATCATTGTTATCATAATCAGTTTGTGTAGTTGATTTATCAAATAAAACAACTGGGTTTATTGGATTAATATCATCAAATATAACCACTGTGGACATTTGATCAACTACTTGTGTAGATAACAAAGAGTCAATTTGAACAGTTTGTTCCTCATCTGAGACAGAAGCAGAAGGAGAACCAAAGTCATGTATTAGGCACGGGTTAGAATCATATGCCTGATACAGATCATCAGCGTCATAGACTGGACCGAGATCACTTACCTGTGTTTCAGTTGTGTCTGCCATTAAGATCATATCAGTAAGCTCATCGGAGTCATGTATGTTAAAAGCAGAAGATGAAGACTGATCAAATTCAGTTGTAGAGCTGTCTGCTTCATGCTGAAGAGCTGATAGATAGGCTTGCAGATAAAACAAGCTTCCACGAGATGTACCAGATGTTGTTGTTGTAGTTGGAGTAACATCTCTGAGATCCACAAGGTTAGATAGACGTGATTCCAGATAACTATGAAGTGTGATCGGTGGAGCAGGGAGAATGGTTTTCATGAACTTTCTCTTCAAACATGACTGAAGTATCTGATGCATTCGTAGGTCATGATGTGACTGATGTAAGACTTCAAGATGCTTCCACATGTCATGAGCACTGGCAGCAAAATCCAATGTAGAGTAAATTGAATTTGGAAGACCGAGAGTGATGTACCAACTTGCTTGGTAATCAGCAACATGTTGTTCAAGGTCATGGCCAGTCAAGGTATCTTTGGTTTGTAGTTCAATGAAGCCTGTTGAGTCAGCAATGAATTTCATCTGATATAGTCCTTGAAGAATGGAATTCAGTATGAGATCAGCTTGTGGACGATCACCAACCCATTGTAAGAATCTTCGTTTCCAAGTAGTGTTGTTCCCGTTAAACAGCATAGGAGGATTTGATTCATTACCATAGAGTAAGACATGATGAGGGTCGGTGCTGTGAGGTGGAGTATAAGGAGAGTTTGAGTATGGTAGGTAAGACATGATGAATGACTTGTGTGTGAATGGATCTTGTAGAAGGTATAAGTGTTATGCCAATTCTCGAAAACTATCCCAAGTATGTTCTCAAAGCTTGAAGTGTTGAATATCTCGAAAAACAGTCAAAGTCCAAAAGATCTTGAAAAAATGCCAAAGATCTCGAAAATGTTCAAAGTTCTCGAAAATGTAAAAATTATCGAGAAATTTTAACAAAAGTTTCGAGAAATTTTACAAGAGTAGAAATTAGCAAAGTTCTCAAAAAGTATGAAAGGATTTCGAAAGTTTTCCAAGGATCTCGAAAATCAAAAGATTTCGACAAACCAGAAAAGATCTCGAAAGTTCAAAATTTTCGAAAAAAATTTCTACAAATTATCGAGATTATACAAAATCGATAATATCCAACGAGTCGAAGTGTTTTCTTTCTTATACAAGAGAGAAAAGCACTGAGTAATCAACGAAAACACCTTAGGAGCAACGAAGAAAGATCTCGATAGATTAGGGTCCAAAGTTCTCGATAAGTTGCAAAAGTTGGCAGATTTTTGTTTTTGTTAAAAGCAAGCCAAAAAAACACGTTTTTATTCCAAGATTATTGTACAACTAACTTTAAAATGATGAAATCTTAAAGAAAGTTGCAAACTTGCACTCCTTTTTGAAAATTTGAAAAATTTTGAAAACAAGTACAAGTTTAGAAACGTTCGTATTTTTGAAAAAAAATTTGATATTTTGTTGGTTGTTTGAGTTTGTAACACAAATTTGATGACAAATATGTGATATAAACACGAAACAAACAAGAAAGTAGCAAACTTTAATCAAAAATAATGAATAAAAACCTTGGTTTTGGATCGTAGAGAACAAAAACAAAAGGTTACACCTTCTTTTGGCATTTGATACCACTTGTTAGGTCACCATATTGTAAACAGAAGTATTGAAATGATAGAAATAAGATGAGAAATAGAGTTTGGTTGATTAGATCAAATATGAAGAATAAAAGTGCAAGAGTTTCCTTATGATATTGAAATAACCAACAAGAAATAGGTTTACATGAGTATCCTATTTATAGGAGAGGAGGTAGGGCAACATTCCCTATCTCCTTCCTTTCTCTAAACGTTGGGCTTTAAGGCCCATTGGACGTGTGATGGACTCACACGTTTACATTCATAAGATAAATGACTTAGATAAATTTAGCAACCTATTACAATGACTGAAATAACCGAGACTTGACTAAACGTTGATAACTTAGGTTCTAACAAGGCTTTATCGAGTAAGGTTAGCTAAAATCTAGGGGTATCGAGTACGTTGGTCTTTTATCGAGTAAGGCAATTCTTCCTTATTGTATTATCGAGTAAGGATCAGTGATAATCTTACTTAGGCTACACTATACTCGGTTCAATACCATTTATCGAGTAAGGATTCCAACTTCAACATTTTATCAAGTGAGAACTCTGTTTTATCGAGTAAACATTATCCATCAACCTTATCGAGTAAGGACTTCAGAACCATTTATCGAGTAAGAACTTCAGAAACACTTCATCGTCTAATTTTGCCAACACATCTAATCTACAACAACAACCTTTCTTTATCCTTAAAGATCTATTTCACATAATCATTAATCATATCTCAACCACCGTACTTCAATTACCTTCATCATCAGCAGCAACCACAACAAAATCGTCAACAACAACTGTATCAACAACTGACTCATCAACGGTATCATCAACCATACTACATGCACAAACAACATCAACTCTTAATGCATCAACAACAATTTCCACAACAACAATTACACTTCCAGAAACAACCATTCTTACATAATCAAATGCAAGCCAATCTTCTACCAACTAAGCAAACACATTGGTTTGATCAAATGTGCGAAGCTATCACTAGTCAGCAATCCCGTCATGAAGCTGGGTCCCTTGATATTCCTCCTATGCTCACACCAGGCAACTATGTTTAATGGGCTAGTCGTTTCTTACGATTCATTGAACTCAAGAAACCTCATGGGAAGTTTATGAAAAAGGTCATTCTTGAAGGTCCTTTTCAATGGCCAACTACAACGACTCCAGGTGATCCTGATGCAAATCCTCCAAGACCTGACACTGTTACTCCACTTCCTGAATCCTCACTCACCGCAGAGCAACAACTTCATCGGGAAGCAAATGAACTTGCAATGATTTACATTCTTCAGGGAATACCTAATCCCATCTTTCGAAGTATTGATGCTCAGAAAACTACTAAGGATATGTGGGAACATGTTCATCTCTTGATGGAAGGCACTGAATTGAATCAAGAAGACATGCAATCAAAGCTTTATATGGAATATGAAGACTTCATGATTGAATCAGGGGAATCGCTTGAGTCTTACTATCATCGCTTCACGAACATCATCAATGATTTGGATCGACACAACATCATACTCCCCAGGATTGCTATCAACACTAAGTTTCTCAGTTTTCTTGGTTATGAATGGAAGAAATATGTCACGTTTGTCAGGCAGGCTAAGAATCTTCATGATGCACCATATGGATTGTTATTTGATTACCTGAAGCACCATGAGAGTGAAGTGAACAAGGATAGAGCTCTTCGTGCAACTTTGTCACCTCCTCCAAATCCTAATTCACTAGCACTGGTTGCTCAATCTCACTTTGCTCCACAACCATCAAACCATGCTTATCTTCAGGAACAAAATTACTTCAGCTACCCTCAACCAAATCCTTCACTACCACTACTCACATATGATTCTACTCAGCAAAGCAACATCAGTTCAAGTGATTCATATGACAACAATGACTCCATGTTCTACTCCAATGCTAACAATGATGAATATGAAGAGGAATTCAACAACTTGAACCAAGGAATTGCACTTATCGCTAAAGCATTCAGCAAATTCTTCAACAAGTCGAACAACCGTCTTCGTTCTTCATCTAACATAAGGAATCAAGCTGTTGTTAATGATGGCCGAGTTGATGTTCAGAATCGTAACATTGGTAGATCTGGTTTTCGTGGTAATATGGGTAATTCTAGAAATGGTCAGCGGTTTAATGCAAATGTAGCTTTCGGAATAATGTTGCTGCTCCTCAGAAAAGGGTTAAGATTGTTGAAACGGGCAATACAGATTCTGGTAACACAGTCATTCGCTGCTACAACTATAATGGGATCGGTCATTTAGCAACTGCATGTCCTTCACCGAGAACTCAAGGCAGCAAGTATCACAAGGAAGCATTACTTCTCGCTCTTAAGGATGAAGCACATGGAAACGTCAATGCTAAAGACAACAGCTTCATGGCCAATGCTCAATCTGATGATGACGTGGAAGATCTGGAAGCAAATGCTGCAGTTACGCTCATGGCCAATATGCAGGAACTACATCTGAGTAATTCAGGCCTAGTGTATGACACTGATGGTTTGTTTGAGGTACATGATTTAAACACTTGCTTAATACATGATATTGCCTCCCCTTCTGCATCTGCATCAGACGAGGAACAAGTTGTTCAAAACAATTCACTATTATCCAGTCAAGTGGATAACTAAATAAGCACGTTTGTTACATTTGACGATGATGATCAAATTGATCCCGTGGTTACATTTAACGATCACGTTCAAATGAACCAAACTGTTGTATTCGATGATCCACTTGATGATGGTTATAATGATCAATTTGAAAAACATGAACCTTTAAATGATCCAGATTCAGACCTCAGAACCATGCTTATGACCACCCAAATTCAGGCCTAAAAATGCAATGATATAAATACCAAATTGAAAGCCAAAATTGCATCATTAACGAAAGACCTTGAGTGCTTTAAAATTCAAATAACAATTTTTGAAACACGAGATAATCGGGAAAAAAGTTTTGAAATTGCTTTCCAAAAATCTTATGTTCAAGAACAAGAGTTACAACATCAAATATGCGAATTAACTGTTTCCAAAAATGCTTTAATCTCACAAATGGAACAAGAAAGGTTTAATCATAAACAACAAATGAATCAACTCACCGATGAACTTTCTAAAACAAAATCTGAGTTGTCCCTTTGTTAAGCTGAGTTTCGAGAATATAAACAAAAGTCAAGGAAACGGATTGATTCTTACGTAGAAGAAGTTGTTGAATTGGAAAAAGAAAATCAAAGAGTTTAAAAATGTTGTTTATAAAACGGGTGAATCCATCACCACAATTCAAAAGTTCACTTTGCAACAAAGACCTCCCGGGTGTGGTTATGCTCTTGGTTACGATAAACCTAGTTTTTAAAAGACAGCATACAAGGAAATTCCAAAACTGTATAGTGCAGAACACTTATTTGGTCAATCTGTTGTGCGTGTTGTTGTATATAATCGTGACGAAGAAGAGGAAATAGAGGATGAGAGTTGATCTAAAATGAGCAATGTTTTTTACAATACACCTTTTGATTACTCAACATTTCCTCATTTAAATGCATCTTTTGTGCCTCAGAAAGAGAAAACTGAACAACATTGGTCCTTAATACAAGTAAATGAGTCATCTTCTGATGTTGGTCCTATAAAACCAGTAGCACAAATAAATGGTCCTTTACCTGACTCCAGTCAAATTAAACCATTACCAAAATGTTGTAGTGTCATGCGGTATTTTGATACATTTATGGAAGACATAAAGTTTTTAGAACAAGCAATTGAAAGAAACTCAGAAATAACTGTAGCAACTTTTCAAAATGCTTATGAAAAAGAAAAAAGAGAAGTCTTTCAAAAACAATTGTTGCCACATGTTCAACATTTGCGTCTTTGTGCTACACGCTGGGAAAAGGAACTTCAGACGGAGGTAAAATCAATGATGGAAGTTTTCAACGCAACCGAACAAACAATCTCAAAATAAAAAAGAAAAAAACAAAGGTTTGCAGAAAGAGGCTGATCGACTCTTAGAATATGTTCTTAATGCTGATATATTATCTATGATTATGAATTCTTTGTATGATTCTGGTACTGCTATGCTTGTTGATGATCACACTGATGATATTAAATTGTTGAATGAACATGTTGAGACTTTAAAAAG
>LBNU01037675.1:91731-109591 GCA_014162995.1 Artemisia annua
AAAAAACAAAGGTTTGCAGAAAGAGGCTGATCGACTCTTAGAATATGTTCTTAATGCTGATATATTATCTATGATTATGAATTCTTTGTATGATTCTGGTACTGCTATGCTTGTTGATGATCACACTGATGATATTAAATTGTTGAATGAACATGTTGAGACTTTAAAAAGAGAAAATGAGAAAATTGTGAAACACAATGATAATGTGCAAAATAAACTTTCAAAAGAGATTTCTCATCTTAAAAAGAAGCTTGAATGGTGTCAAAATCAAAGTCTTTCTTTCGAATTGCAATTGCAAAGTCAAAAAACTTCAAATTCCTTTAAGGATGGAGCCGTAGAGTTACAAAGTCAAATTTTAAAATATCAAAAGCAATTAGAGGAATTAAAAGTTATTAACAATTACATTTATTTTTGCAATCGTGAGCTGGAATCTAACATCCAAGAAAAGAAGCACATCATTATTGAATTAAAAGAGAAAATAATGTTACCTGAAAAAGGAAAGTTTGCTAGCAATAATGTGTTTGCACCAGGCATGTACAACATCGACACAACCACTAAGGAAACACACTCTCAAATTTCTAATGAGAATGATTCAACTTCTACAGGAATAGTCACCACTCCTAGCGTTAGCAGATCAAAGCGTAAGAGCACCAAAAGGAAGAATAGGATCTGGAAGCGTAGAAGTGGAAAACTAGAAGCCTCTGAAGTAGAAGACCACCTTAGGTATTTGAATAAAACTCATGTTGCACTAGATTTAGATTCTGATTTGGCAAATGCTAATCCTAATCTTTGTGTAACGAATGCTGAACCTTTGAATGCTTTGCATGTTAATGCTTCATGTGTGTTTTGTCGTAAAAGTATGTTATCTGGTGATCATGCAAAATGTGTGGCAAACTCTCTTTTATCTCGTCATAAGAAACGAACATCTGGCAGAAAATCTAGGCCCACTATTGCTTCTAAATCTGTGCTAGGTAGAAAGCCAAATGTAGTTTCTAGCAATGATGTAGTCGCCCCCGTAGTTGGGAACAATATTACTAAGAACATGTCACCACCTAGCGAATTCCTTAAGAAGAAAGCACGAACTAGTTGGAGTTGGCAACGTTGGTTAGAAAGGACACAGAATTTTAAATGGATACCTAAAATTATAAATGTGTGTATATCTAACCCAACGGAACCCACAACTTCTTTGGGTTCCACCCTTACACCTGTTCCATCTTTGTCTCCTTCGTGTGATGCAGGTGGTTCAACTTGTTCTTTGGATTGTTGATAGCGGATGCTCCCGACACATGACAGGCAATCTCAAACTGTTAAGAAACTTTGTCTCAAAGTTCATCGGAATTGTCAGATTCGGGAATGATCATTTCGCTGCAATTATGGGATATGGGGATTATGTCAGTGGTAACATCGAAATTATTCATGTGTATTATGTCGAAGGCCTTGGTCACAATCTGTTCTCAGTTGGTCAATTCTGTGATGGGGATTTGGAAGTAGCATTCAGGGAGAAAACTTGCTTCGTTCGCGACTTACAAGGAAATGATCTTATGTCCGGCACTCGTGGAAACAGTCTTTATACTATATCTTTGTTAGACATGATCGCTTCTTCTCCTATATGTCTTCTTTCAAAGGCAACTTCGACAAAATCATGGTTATGGCACAAGCGTATGTCTCATCTTAACTTTAAAACCATGACTGATCTTGCTCGTCACAAACTAGTTGACGGTCTTCCTCGATTCAGATATTCAAAAGATCACTTATGTCCCGCTTGTGAACAAGGAAAGAGCAAACGTGCCCACTTCAACTCTAAAACTGAACCAAGTTCTATGCATGTTCTTCATCTGCTTCATATGGATTTATGTGGTCCCATGCGTGTTCAAACAATTAACGGCAAAAGGTACATATTAGTAATTGTTGATGACTACTCTAAATGGACTTGGGTTTACTTCCTTCGAAGTTAGAACGGACAATGGAACTGAATTTAAGAATCAAACTCTTCATGAGTATTTTGAGAAAGTAGGTATTGAACATCAAATGTCTATTGCTAGAAGTCCATAACAGAATGGGGTTGTCAAAAGACGCAAGAGAACGTTAGTGGAAGCTGCAAGAACGATGCTCATTAATGCTCAATTACCAGATTACTTATGGGCTGAAGCTGTTTCCACCGCATGTTATACTCAAAATCGATGTATGATCACAAGACGCCACAACAAAACTCCTTATGAGATTGTTTACAAGCGAAAACCAAATGTTCAACACTTTCATGTGTTCGGAGCTCTTTGCTATCCACATAATGATCGTGATGATTTTGGGAAGCTCAAAGCTAAAGCTGACATAGGTATCTTCATTGGCTACTGTGAAAATTCAAAAGGCTTTCGGATCTATAACCGTCGTACAAGGGAAATTCAAGAGACAATTCACGCTAATTTCGATGAACTTTCTGAAATGGCTTCTGAGCACAACAGCTTAGGACCCGCAACCAACCGTCTTAATTTCCCAGAGTCTTCAACTGCACCATTGTCACCAACCCGCAAAGAATTAGAAACCTTGTTCGCACCACTGTTTGATGACACTTTTGATCAAAGTGCACCAGCTGTATCCACTAGTTCCGCTGCTCAACCTGATCATATTCCAATACCTGATACAACTGCTCCTACAACTACTACTGTAGACAACAGTGCACCTTGTAATGAGTTCTTCAATCCGTTTGCTGAACAAACCGATTCCAATACAGACAATGCAGCTGAAGATCTGAACCAACAACAAGTACCCGAACCTGCAGATTTTGATCCACTTGCGCTTTTCAATCCGTTTGCTCCGACTCCAAACTTTGAAGATATTGCAGAGTCGTCAACACACAATTTGGAATCAGTCAATATGCAGCAGTTCCATAACCCTCATCCTTCAACGCATCAGTGGACTAAAGATCATCCATTAATCAACATCATTGGACATCCTTCAACTCCAGTTATGACAAGACAACGACTTCACTCCGATGCTGAACATTGCATTTATGCACTCACAGTTTGTCAAGCAGAACCCAAAAACATTAAGGAAGCACTCACATATGACAACTGGATTGAATCAATGCAAGAAGAATTCAACCAATTCAAACGCCTCGAAGTGTGGGAATTAGTTGAATGACCAGATGGAGTGTACGTCATTGGGCTGAAATGCATTTGGAAAAACAAATTAGACGCAGATGGCACAGTTATTCGTAACAAATCCCGATTGGTTGCTAAAGGATATTCTCAGGGAGAAGGAATTGATTTTGAGGAGTCTTTTGCACCTGTGGCTAGACTAGAAGCTGTTCGCATTTTTCTTGCATACGCTGCTCACAAAAATATTGTCATTTATCAAATGGATGTGAAAATGGCATTTCTGAACGGCGAATTACGTGAAGTAGTTTATGTTAGTCAGCCAGAGGGATTCGTTGACCCAGAGCATGCTAATCATGTCTACAGACTTAAGAAGGCTCTCTATGGTCTCAAACAAGCCCCAAAGGCATGGTACGATAAACTTACTGATTTCTTACTTGCTAATGATTTTACCAAAGGCTTGATAGATCCAACTTTGTTTATCCAAAAACACGGGGATGACGTTTTAATTGTGCAAATATACATTGATGACATTTTGCTTCTACACATAAAAAGTATTCAAACGCTTTTGCAAGACTAATGAAACAAAATTTTAAAATGTCTATGATGGGTGAACTTACGTTCTTTTTAGAACTTCAAGTTCATCAGTCACCCCGTGGGATTTTCCTTAGTCAATCCAAATATCCTCTAGAGATAGTTAATAAACATGGCATGACCAGTTGTGACATTTACAATACCCTAATGGCCAATGCAACTAAGCTAGATGCGGATTTACATGGGAAACATGTTGACCCCACCAAATACCGAAGTATTATTGGGTCACTCATATATCTAACCTCTAGCAGACCAGATATTGTCTTTGTTGTATTTATGTGCTCTCGTTATCAGTCCAGTCCTACTGAACGACGCCTCAATGAGGCTAAACGAATCCTTCGATACGTAAAGGGAACCATTAACATGGGACTCTGGTATCCGAAGGATTCTGGTTTGGAGCTAATAGCCTTTTCAGATGCTGATCATGCAGGGTGCGTAGACATACGCAAAAGTACTTCTGGTGGTTTGTAGTTTCTTGGAGATAAACTTGTGTCTTGGCAATCGAAGAAGCAGGATTGTACCTCATTATCATCTACGGAGGCTGGATACGTAGCCATGTCTGCTTGCTGTGCTCAAGTCATCTGGATGCGAACACAGCTAATGGATTATGGCTACCTATTCAACAAAATCCTGATGTACTGTGATTCAAAAAGCGCGATAGCAATCTCATGCAACACTATTCTTCATTCCAAATCAAAGCACATCGATCTCCACTATCACTTCATCAAGGAGCATGTTGAAAAGGGTACAATTGAGTTATATTTTGTGGGTACTGAATACCAGCTGGCAGACTTGTTCACAAAACCATTAGCTCCATCACGGTTCGCTGAACTAGTTCACCGGTTTGGTATGCGGTGTTTGACTCCAGATGATTTAAAATATTTTCTCAAACAAAATTAAGCGAGTCAGACACCAAAACCGTTTGTAAATAATTATTCAAAAACAAAATACAAAAATATAAAATCAGAAAAACACAAAAAGATTTTCTTTCATTTTTTTTAATATTTAATTTTACTTTTCAAAATTCACTACTTCAAGATATGTTGTACAAAACATTTTCATCATTTTCTCTTAAACATATCTTGAGGGAGAGAAAATTGTCATACTCTTGTGAATTTTCTTTATTTTCATTATTGTCTTCATCAAATATCTTCTTTTCTGACTAGCTCTCGACCAAACACTCGTGTAACCGTCATCAATTTTATGGTATTGGTTCGAGGGGGAGTCTCATCACTTTAACTCTAAGACTTAACTATTTGGACTCGATAAATCATGACTTAGTAACTAGAGGGACTGTAAGTGCCACAATTGTCAAAAGTTTGGATTATGTACAAGTAAAGGGGCCAAATGTGTCATTACTTGAAAGTCTCACCTATATATAACAAGTCAATTTGGTCATTTCATTTTCACAAATCCAAAACCACGTCCCTACACTGGCAAATTTTTTCCCTCGCCCAAATTTTTTGATTTTGAGTTTTTTTCGTTAATTGTAAGTGTTCATTTTATTCATTGTTCTCTCATTATCATGTGCTTTAATCCGTCTATACTTTCTGTAGCTTATATTGGTTGCATTAAAAATTAGGGTTCATGCGCAAATAATTGTGTGTTTCTCATTATTGATGTTAGGCTAATTAGAGTTGATAAGCCGTGTTGGTAGGTCACTATATGATAGAATTCACCTTTAATTAGGTCTCTAATTCATCTGTTTTGAGTAAATTGGATAAATTTTGGTTTTAGGGCTCGTTAGGGTGAATGGTACTATCTGGTTGTGTGTTTGTGTGCTTTGAGTGTTTGTAGTTGTTTGCTTATGCTATTCTTACATGCTCCCACTGTCCTAAACTCTTAGCTTGATTATATGCTTACATTTGCTTTGATTCGTGAACTATTTTTGCTATTAAGGTAAATGTGTAAGGCGTTTATGATATATAGGATTAGTTTGTGCGTGTGGATGCCATTTGTCAACAAACCATAACATGCCCTTAACCCATTTCACTCTAAAAATTTTTGACCTTCTATGAAGCTTATCGAATATTGGGATGAACTTATTAAGTAGGAAGGTTCTTTATCGAGTAAGGATTCAAGCTTCACTTACTCGAAACATAAAGACAATTTTACATCGAGTAAGAAATTAAATCTCTTACTCGACAAAAATTGTCTCTATTCTTCGAGTGAGTCAACCTTGAAACCTTATCGAGTAAGCTCTTTTGATATCGAGTAAGTATACAATTCGTTGTCTTATCGAGTATGCTCTTTTGTAGTTAATTCTCGAGTATGACTATGTGTGTGTTGTCGAGTATGACTTATATGCGTTTATCGAGTATGCTTCTTATACGCTTTTATCGAGTATGCCATTTTTTCTGTAAATCATCGAGTAAGGTATATATATCGAGTATGACTATGTGACTGTGATCGAGTATGGTTTCTGTGCAATCATTGAGTATGCATGATTTTGTTGATTTGTCTCCGAGTAAGGAGTAGACCTCAAGAACCATCGAGTATGGGTTCTTTTCTTGTGACTTATATGTAACGAAACTCTGCCCGAATTTTTTAAATTCTATCTAGTATGGCATTGATATAAGTTATCAAGTTTAATGTGAATCTGTCGAGTATGATGCTAAGTGATTGGTTTTGTCTAAGCAAGCTTTTACATGTTTGACTTTGTCGAGTATGCCTTTTTTTTTTAGTTTGTCTCAACTAATCTCATCAAAGATGACAACTTGGAAATTGGAATGCTCATTAACATAAACATCACTATATTGTGTTTGTTGGTTGTATTGATGCATTTCAGGTACCATAATGTCTCAAGGAACCACTCCTAGTCATGAGTTAATTCAAGGAGATGAAAGGAACATCGGAAAGTCAAACTTGAAAGTTGATCTAGGGAAACTCCCGTGTCATCCAACATGTCAAATCATAGTGGATATTCTACAACATCATTACATACGAAAACTACTCACATGTTCATGCTCCGTACCTGAGGTCTACTTGACTCAATTCTGGAAATCTATTGACGTAAGTAAGGATGGCAAAACAATGGGGATTCGTCTTGATCACAAAGACATTCAGTTTAATGTCGGAACACTAGGCTCGGTTCTTGGTTTACCAGCTGCAGGGTCCAGAAACTTCAAGAAGTTCACCCCACGTCCCTTGTTGTCTGAGATTATCAGATTTCTACGAGAACTTGGGTATGATGAATCAAAGTCCAAGCTCACCATCCTATCTTCAATCGATAGAAATTATATACCACAACCATGGCTTACTCTTTACTCCATCCTCACCAACTGTGTAACTGGCAGAGAAACCGGACACGAACATCCATCATTAGAACTTATGCAATTTTACTGGGGGGGGGGGGGTTGTCAAAATGGCCCCTATTGACTTTGCTCAGATTATATGGGAGGATATGACTTATCAAGCCTGACAGTTCAAAAACTCACCAACAAAGAAAATCCCTTTTTGTCGGTTTACCAAGTATCTCATTGGACACTTCATGCATAAGTATCCAGAGATTGATTCTAGAAGGGAGGATAAGGAACATACACCGGCTATGGATCTAATGTACACTTCATCCAGAATTCACAAAACAAGTACCACGAAACAAGGGATGAGAATTCCTGACATTCTTTTAACTGATGCTGTTCGTAACACTAATGCTTATGAAGTCTATGACAATGCTCAAAGGAATGACTCAGTCGGGCTAAGTTCCATGAAAACCAAAGCAGCTTCTAAGGGTGCTGAAAAGACTTTCAAGGCTCCCAAATCTAGAACAAAGAAAGTTACTCGTCAACCCACAAGGAAACTCACCCTTCGTGATGAACCGATTGAAGAGGAAACTGAAGAAGCAACTGTTAAAAGGGCAAAAGAAACAAAAGGCAAGGGCAAACAACCTCAGGAGGAAGAAGCTGGAACTCCACTGATGCGCGTGGATTGCAACACGCACTACGTTTTACCTCTCGAGGGATCTCGAGAAGCTTGCAATCCCCACCAGGCAGTGTACCTGACCGATGTAGTATAGTGTAGTGGCAAGTACCGGGGGATTGATCGTTCTCTCGCAGGGAATAGTGTTCGTTAGGCTAAAGGCTACTCTAATCTAGGTCTAAGGGTGAAGAAAGATTCTTTTTGTATTTTTATATTTTATGAAAGCAGGTAAAATCTCTGGTTTTGGAGGATAGGGCAGAATTAGTTGCTAATCAACTAACCCAATTTATCTACTTTTAATCTACTTATATTTTTGTATTTTTGGTTTGGAGAAAATCAGTGGTGGAGAGTAGTGTTTACTTAGATTTCATTACTCCCTAACTATCTTTTACCATGTAATTAGTAAGTTGAGTTTGCGTGGATGACGGGTGTATTCCTAACAAGTCGTAGGGAGTGCGTTCAATTCCCTAACTCTATAAATTCCTTCCTCACTCTATGACGATACGTCAAGCATCCTATCATGAGCTCACCGATAGCAACCTATGCATGAAATACTACCTTAAAATCGATAACGCACATACGATTCACGTTTCTAAAGACGTTCAAGCTTGTTACCGTATAGGAGATTAGCCAGTTTTCTCTAGTCTAACGTAGATGAAACATTCACCCAAACACAATCACAACATACACATCACATGATAATCAATAGTTAGGTTTCATTAGATCTAAGCAAACACAAAGTAAATTAGCCTAGCATGTTGAAAGAAAGACAAGCACAAGCATATATCACACAACACATAGACATATTGTATGAATAGAGACTTATATTGGATTAAACATGCAAGTTAGAGGGGTTGGGATACCCTCTAAGGTCTGTAATACACGAACTAGGGTTTAACCCTAAAGTTCTCCACTCCAAAATTCCTCTCAAATTCGTTTTAAATTATGAAAAAACGTTCTATATATATATAGAAAACGCGGGCTGACGGCGTCAGCCCAATAGGTGACGTCGTCAGCTCGGCGATTAAGGTTTCCTGACGGCCTTGATTGACGTGGTCATAATTGCTGGTTCCAGATCTGACGGCCTTGGTTGACGGCGTCACCAAATTGCACTACAAACTCTCTGGCCCGTCACGAGTCTTTTTTCCACTTCTGGACTTCACTTGTTCCTGACGGCGTCACTATGTAGAGTATGACGGCGTCACCTTCTGTGATCTTTAGGGTCTTTTGAGATTTTGTTGTTTTCCGCACTTTTTCACTCCGAAAACGCACGAAAATGCTTCTTTTGTGATTTTCCCTTCAAAAGTACCTAAAATGAGAAAAGAAACGACTTTGGGTGAAATCCAAACCAAAAACATACGACTTAGGACTCAAACCGACCCCTAAAAACGTAACATTTTTCGTCTCATCATCCACCTTTGTCCGAATCTGAAGAAGAGGAACAAATGCAATTTATCTTACAAGAAAATAAACGTTCAAAAGAGGAAAGGCTAGCCAAGCAAAGAAGGAAAGGTGAAGGGTCTGGCACCAAAATAGTCAAAACAGAAACTCAGTCATCTGAGGAAGAAGAAGAAGATAAGTCTGAGGAAACTGGTTCTCAAACACTCTCAGATACTGATCAAGAAAAGGATAATTCAGATGATTCAGGCAACTCCGATAAGAGTGAAGTGTCCTCAAGTTCAGAAAAACAATCTACTGACGGGGAAGAACAGAACAGTGACAAAGATAAGGAAGATACTGAAGCTGTCAATGACGAATCTGAAGGAGAAACAGAAAGTAGTGATGAAAGAATAAGAGAAATAAGTGATGAAGAAAAGAAAAATAATGAAGAATCAGAAAATGAAGAAAGTGATAATGAAACGGGGAATGCTAATGATGATTAGACTAAAGATCAAGAAACGGATGACACAACCATTGACATCACCGAAAGTCATGAGATTGTTCCATTTACTGCTCCACTTCAACAACCTCAAGTAACTTCATCTCAGGATCAACCTTCAATGACCCAACCACTTCCTCCTCAGCCAACCCAAGAACTACAAGAGACTGCTCATCCAAGTTTGCTGAGATCATTACAACAACAAATGAAGAAGTTACAAGGTCAGGTCTCAGAACAACAGAAAGAGCTTNAGAAAATGAAGAAAGTGATAACGAAACCGGGAATGCTAATGATGATCAGACTAAAGATCAAGAAACGGATGACACAATCATTGACATCACCGGAAGTCATGAGATTGTTCCATTTACTGCTCCACTTCAACAACCTCAAGTAACTTCATCTCAGGATCAACCTTCAATGACCCAACCACTTCCTCCTTAGCCAACCCAAGAATCACAAGAGGCTGCTCATCCAAGTCTGCTGAGATCATTACAACAACAAATGAAGAAGTTACAAGGGCAGGTCTCAGAACAACATAAAGAGCTTGAACAATTCAAAGTCTACAACATTGATGCAGCTGTGGCAGACAGAGTTAAGGATCGATTACCAGGAGAAGTTCGAAAATTTGTCCGTGACCAACTCCCAGCAACCGTGGAACAATATGTTAAAGATAATCTTGAAAGGGTTGTTACACAAAAGTTTCAGACAACTCCTATAACCGTTCAGACACTACCACCTACACCATCTGCTAGTGATCTTAAGGGAAAACTGTTGGAAGCAATCATGAATGATCCAAGTGAAAAAGAACTTAAAAAGGCCTTGATCAACTCAATGAAAAAGGCTTCTAAGAAGGATGAGCCCTGCAAGCGTACTAAGTCCTCCAAGCACCGCCATGACGATTCTGATCCAGACGATCCTCCTCAACCGAAAGAAAAGCGTAAAAGAACGCATGGCTCCACTTCTCGACATCAAACTGCTGGGACTAGTACTCATGCTACTGATGAAGTTTAGACGCATTCTGCGGCTGATGTTCAAATGGAAGAAGCTGAGGAATTTGATGCTCCAGATCCAGGGTATGAAATCCCACAAGAGCTACCTGCCAACGTCACAGAATCACCTACAGAAGCTCCAGTCATACCACCTCCTGAGTGGATTGACACCTCTGCTCCAACTTACAATTGGTTCGATGAAATGGTCGATGCTCACCCTGATGTTCCTGAATCAGAAGTACCCATAGAAGGATCTATAATAGGTTTCACAAAACGAATCANGAAAGGGTTGTTACACAAAAGTTTCAGACAACTCCTATAACCGTTCAGACACTACCACCTGCACCATATGCTAGTGATCTTAAGAGAAAACTGTTGGAAGCAATCATGAATGATCCAAGTGAGAAAGAACTTAAAAAGGCCTTGATCAACTCAATGAAAAAGGCTTCTAAGAAGGATGAGCCCTGCAAGCGTACTAAGTCCTCCAAGCACCGCCATGACGATTCTGATCCAGACGATCCTCCTCAACCGAAAGAAAAGCGTAAAAGAATGCATGGCTCCACTTCTCGACATCAAACTGCTGGGACTAGTACTCATGCTACTGATGAAGTTCAGACGCATTCTGCGGCTGATGTTCAAATGGAAGAAGCTGAGGAATTTGATGCTCCAGATCCAGGGTATGAAATCCCACAAGAGCTACCTGCCAACGTCACAGAATCACCTACAGAAGCTCCAGTCATACCACCTCCTGAGTGGATTGACACCTCTGCTCCAACTTACAATTGGTTCGATGAAATGGTCGATGCTCACCCTGATGTTCCTGAATCAGAAGTACCCATAGAAGGATCTATAATAGGTTTCACAAAACGAATCAAGAAGATAATGAAAACCCAGAAACTTCTACTTTCTGATTTAGTGGAGATGCGAAAAGCAGGGTTCACATAATTCAAGACATGCACCACATCAGAACTTGAATTTGAATACAACATTGAAGAATGTGCACGTGCATTGTCAGAGAATATCACGTGGGAAAAGAGGCCTTCATGGGATAGAATCTACCACGGAAATGATCCTGACTTTACGTTTCAAGACTTCTCCCAACCTTTACCTCTCATTGGTCCTCCCAACAGTCCAAAGATCCCTAAAGAGTATTTCTTCAACAACGATCTCAAATATCTCATTCATGGCAACACCGATCCAGCACACCGTTACGCTACATCTCTCACCAAGTTCAAGGCTGCATCATACCCTCTCGATGATCTTGAAGAACAAATGAAGGGCTTGCACTCAACATCGGTTTCAAAGTATAATGTGGAAGCAGCTATGGGTATTCTTCACTGGCCAGAGATGCGCAGATGGTTCTACAAATGGAAGTTAACGTTCAAATCAAAAGGCAATCCATACTCAAACCACCGGATTCTTGGCATCACAGACATTCCTGAAACTGAAAAGAGATTTGGTTAAAACTTTCTCGACAAAATTGTGGTCCAACGAAGTGATGACAAAGAGTACTCATTCAGTGAAGCTGACTATCATCGATTGAATCCAAACGACATCGAAGATATGTATGTACTTAAGGTTCAAGGCAAAGTTCAAAATTTGCCCGGCAGTCTTTAGTATGACCTCATCAACTCACTTCTAATTTTTGCTCGTCAACGCATCATCCGGGCAAGGGTTGAAGATGCACAACTAGGAGTCGAAAGCTATCAAACCTCTCTCAACTTCACTGCTCCAGAAATGAAAATTCCAGGAATCCCGGGCATGAAACCTTGCTCATTCATCGAAAAACCATTTGGGGTCGTCTTCGCCAAAGACGGTGCTAAGAAATTCATGAGATATGATGAAACTCACAAGTTCAGGGATCAGACGCTCAAAATAGTCAGAATTCAGCTGGATCAAAGACTTAAGAGCTATGACCAAGGAATCAAAAGGGGTTGGACAAGGGATGATGTAAGAGAAGCTCTAAAGTTCATGGATAGGATCGACCAACGACTGAAGTTCAGAAATCATATTCGAACAATGGAAAGCTTGGTTGGAGGAAGGACACCAATTCCGAACATTCTCACTTACCGTCGTCCTGATCAACCGTTACTCTGATTGCTCACCTTTTGGTACATCATTATCTATTTTCATTATCATATTTCAATATGTTATTACTATGGTTTGTACACACATAACAGTGTACAACCCGCTCTTGTAATGAAAGGACCCTGTGGTACGCATCAGTGCTTCAATCCTAAAATAAGGAGCGAAAGCTTCTTACTTTTGAGTAGAATCAATCAAAATTTCAGTTTTTCACGATTCTACTTAAAAGACAAGTATTTCACCTCAATGAGTGTTCACTTGTTGAGGGGGAGTACTTGAAAATTCTTTGTTCAAAACAAAACAAATGTTCTCGTTATATTCTCCTCATAAGACTCAAAAGGCATATTTTAATCAAAAGTTCTCAAAAACAACATCTGATATGCTATTTTTGAGGGGGAGAATAAGAAAAAGTGATTAAAATATGATGGATTGTATGCTTAATGTGATAAGATCTCATGCGGGCTCGACTCAGATATCACCTTCGAATTGACGAATCTTACGTGTCTTAATCGAAAGGACTATGTCCAAGTAGAAAGTACCAATTCGAGAAACTCTGATTAGACATGAACTCTGACGGGTCTAACCTTCTTTTCAAGAAGTGTTAACAACTTCAAGGTAGTTATTAGAGCTAGTTGTCACCTAAAAGCTGACAATGGATCTCTTTAACTATACAACGTAAACGTGTCCCTCGGGGGATTGTCTATTCAGAGTGGATCAATTCAAAAGTGCTTACTCCTCCCGCATGTGCAAATTTCAAAAATCAATACATGAGCACATGTGAAGGGGGAGTCCTTCATAATGAAATCAAAACCCTCAAAGTGTTAACAAAATATGTTTCATTATCATAAACACTTTGAGGAGAATTTCAAACATTTGGTTTCTTGGCAAAAATAGGATAGTCATGGTGTTATAAGGTGACTAAAGTTAGGAAAACCATCCTATGATCCGCCAGAACCGGAGGGATCTACCCAAGGACATCACCAATAGTTAGTATTAGAAGTCCTTAGGTATGATATAAAAAAAAAGGAGATATGAATGAAAGGGAAAGAAGGGGTTGAAGAATTAAAAAGAAAAGTAAAGAAAAAGGGTGAAAAGAAATAGCCCTCCATTTGTTCAACCTAAGGGCAGACACCGGGTACAATTCATATGCTACTGGTTGTTGCTAAGGCAACGCCGGTATTGAAGACAAGACGTCATGGACCCAGTGACGCACTGCACTAAAACCTTCTAGCCACTCGAGTATCTCTCAAAAGGTACTTGTTTCATTCTCACGGGGAACCGGTGTAATCTATCGACCTTCTCTTAGAGATGGTTGATATTGAAAAGGAGGCCCTCTGCTCCATGCCTCCGCATAGGATACCAAATGTGCACTTATCGAGTCTAGAGCCCCGAGATAAACTCAAAAGATCTCTTAGGAACACTTAATATTCTTACACTGGTGATTCTACATCAATGGATGCCAGTTGTAATCTATCGAGTCCTACGCAGATCTTAGCAATCTGCCAAGAACGTTTAGGAGAGGAATTACTTATGTATTTCTCAATGATTGAACGGAAATCCTGCCAGGGTCAACATCAAACAGCCCTGACAGCAGGTCACTTCGGTAACTCCTTGTGGGTTACGCTTAGTGTTCGCGGTGGTGTACCAAAACGGTCTACAGTCGTGGGGTGATCTCCAGCGACTCACCTAATCGTTGATCTACTTCGGTTGGTCTTGTAAGCTCTCTCGGGGGCATCCGATATGGGAACGGCCTTGGTAAGGGTTAGAAGGAGTCTTCACACTATGCTGTTGACAATCTCTAATTCCGAACCTGTAAGTACCGGTTGTTTATGACTAACAGTTTTCATGCAGCATCAAATCACCTCCATGGCTAAAGATTCCTCATGCTCATACCTACGTCAGAATGTCAATGAATGCTCCCCCAACGATCTATGCTTCACAAAGTTCAAAGAAAGACTCTACATCAAAAGGTGGAATCTACAAAGTTATGAGACTAAGATCTAAGTGAACGAAAGGGAATTGCATAAGTATGAATCACAAAAGTCCAAAGACGTATGAGCATGTTGGAATGGCGTACTACCACCAAAGGCGATAAAGTGACGAATGGCAGATAACTTCATAATGTTATCACTTCCACAACAACGATGAACTAAGCACGATGAACAAAGAATCACTATCTATCTAATCATTTTTTGAAGACGTCTAGCGCTATGAATATCAAAGATGAAAGACAAAGATGATGACGTCACGCAACCTTTGATGACCGACCCTTAGGGGGAGATTGTTAGGATCACGTTTTATTTATATCAAGTGTAGGTCATTAAGTTTTGTAATAGGTTGCTATAGACTATTATTACGTTAAGTTCTATTAAAGCTTTTCATGTTATTATGTTAAGTTTACATGTTTTGTTAAAGTCTAGGGGGCAATAGTGCTATTATGTGAAAGATGTAAGCTACCCTAGACAAGAAGTATAAATACTAATGTAACCCTCCAAGGAGGGTGTTGGTTCTCTTAGTAATAACATTGTCTTTCATTTTACACACACAAGAGTTCCTTCCACTTTCTCTCTCTACTATCTTTCTCTCTCTAAAGATTATATGGTTTTATGTTACAAAATGGTGACCTAACATTGGTGGTTGTGGTGGTGTCAAGAGTTGTTCCACATAAGAGAACATGTAGTAGAGTTCATCTCTTAAAAAAGTAATGAGGTTACGGTTGTGGAGACAACATAGGCAATTAGCACTATGTATATCAACCGGATTGAGTTGAATAGGAGGGCCCATGATTGGTGATGGAGGTGGTGGTGAGTATGTTGGTGATGGAATTGGCATAGCATAGTCCAATGGTGTGATAGGTGAGAGAGTGTGTAGTCCATGGATGATGGCATGGTGTTGAAAGAGGAAGATGATGAAGATGTCCTAGTGGATGATGACTTGGAAGGAGCATTAGGTGGAGATGGAGAGTTAGGATTGCTTAGGGAAGGTGGTTTTGTGACTTCATCATCTTTGGTAAGATCAACAAAGAGAGGTTTGGATAGAGGCCTAACGGTGATTCTAGGTTTCTTGGAGATGTGAGTGGTGAATCCTTGTGTTGAAGTCATGTTGAATGAAAGGTATGAGGATGAAGGTTGGTTGCAAGAAATGCTTGCAAGGGTGAAGTCTTATATAGGCAAGAGTGGTGTGATTTGAATTAAAGTTGATAAGTATGTCCTATGGTAGCCTAGAGGAATCTTAAGGTGCATGAAGGTGTGCAAAATATTGCAGGTTTAGAAGATAGGGATGCAGGATTCTAGAGGAAACAGTAAATTTTGTCTCAGCGTGGAACGGTACCACTAAATAGCATACGGTACCGTTAAATTTAGCGGTACCGTGGCATATTTAATGGTGTCGTGTCCTGGGAGAGGCGAAATTTTTTTGTGATACCTATGTTGTAGCAGCTAGAAGGTGTTTCCTAGATGGACTATTTGCAGGAAATGGTAGTGCCTCAAATCACTAAAGATTGACATGCCAAATAAGTCCAATGTTACTCTACATCTAGCAATCAAAGAGGGTCAAACATGTATCTAAGTAGGGCTAAGCATGCACTCAAAGAGACAAAATAGGCTAACATCCAACATAATATAAGATTCAAATAATCCAAGAAGTTAGGAAGATAGTCAAGCATGCAAGAAATAGGTAAGTGAAATATTATCAAATCCTAATATAGGATTACGCTACTAATCCCTTCCTAACTATTCAAGTCCTTGCTTCTTAAGGATCATTTCAACTTCATTTGGTTCCATCACACTCTCGAGTTGAGCTCGCACCACTCCCTTATCTGTGGGATCATCATAGATATCGTAATCAACGGAGGAGGCGGAAATAAAAATAGAGGAGATGTGGGACTCATTTAGGGGTTCCATGGTGGGAGGAAAGAGTGAGTAATGAGGACCACGAAGGTATGGGTGAAAGTTCATGAGATAGTGGTAAAGACGAGTTAAAAACATCCCATATGGTATCAATTTATTCTTGTTACCTTTAGATGGACAATTCGCTTAGCGAAGAAGTAGGCAAGGCTGTATGGTTGTTGAGTGAGTAGACAATACAAAATATGAGCACAACACGCCGGAAGTTGCTCATGGACACCCTTAAGACTAAGAACATTTTCTTTTAAGATGATTGCCCGAGAAAGTAGTTCATAACGAACTTCCGCCAATCGGATTTTAGTTGGATCGAGGAAGGGAGTGTACTCGTGAGTACGGAGAAGTTTTGTGAGCTCACTAGGCGAGGGTGTGTAAGAACAATAAGGACTATTCTCTTCTCTATAATTGAAGAGAGACTTAAGACACCAATCTTCGGTGTAGGCACATTGCCCATGATTAGGAATTATAAGAATTTGAGCAAATTGCTCAAGAGTAAGGACAAACTTGAAGTTGCGAATCCAAAACCAAAGTGACAAAGATTGATCCTCGTTACGTACGAGTTCAACTTGTCGAAAGAACTCTAACACAAAGCGAGGACAAATAGGCTCGTTAATGTGTAGTAAGCAATTGAAACCTATTGCTCTAAATGACATGTTGATATCCCTATCATAAATTAGAGAGGGATCAACGACTCGACCTTCATGAAACCGACGAGTTTCAAGATTGGCATAGGCATGAATGTGATTTTCGGGTGTAGTGGGTTCACGAGAAATATCGGGAATGTATGTATCGGTTGTGAGGTGATCAAAATCATAGAGGTGAGACATGTTTGGAACCTATAAAAGAAAATTTGTTTTTAATCATCAAGGATATTTATCATGAAAATATGTGCCTAGTGTGTGCCTATATGCAAACTATGTGGAGGTGCGATAATCTTGACTCTAAAATAAACTTAATAAGATTACCCAAACACTCCTAATTTTTCTTTTGCTCAAATGAATATTTCGAAGACTACATATTAGTTATGTAATTCGATTAATATTCATGAGATCATGTATGCATGAGAAAAACGTTTTGAATTTTAATCAACAATGCACAAAAATAATTGTTGATCCCAGTTGAGCAATTGATCTAGTATTATTATC
The DNA here is from genome assembly GCA_014162995.1 of Artemisia annua. Taxonomy (NCBI): domain Eukaryota; kingdom Viridiplantae; phylum Streptophyta; class Magnoliopsida; order Asterales; family Asteraceae; genus Artemisia; species Artemisia annua. The sequence goes on from LBNU01037675.1 coordinate 109,336, forward strand.
TTAGATAAACCAAGACAATAATGTATAGAAGCTGACTTGTTACAAACTTAATCAATACGCGGAATTTATTGATTAAATTAAGAGGAACACAAACAAAGTTATATCACCAATTAAACACTTCAATATATTGAATACGAGCACCCTGAATAGTGCTAGGGTTTTGCAACCTTGAAGTGAATACACTACTAGAATAATTCGTACTCTAGTCTAACCCTAGGATCTCCTTTTATACACTAAGGAACCCTACAGGCTTACA